>JAECUM010012881.1:0-90501 GCA_016617855.1 Megalonaias nervosa
TATCTATTGTTACAGAAACAAATTCTTTGTCCATATTGACAAACCATCTTAACAGTGCATTGTTATATCATAATCCACTTATGTTGACATCTAGCATGAGTACTGTATGTTTTGAGATATCAGCTTTTTTTTCAAATTTACATTTCTGGTAGCGGAGATCAACCGGATGAGGCATTATCTCATAATCTATCTTCATCGGATTTTTGGCCGCTCGCTAGTAATTAATATATTTACATAGACTGACATTTGTATGTGGATGGTAAGTAAAATTCCTCTTTTTTTCACTCAGAATTAAATCCTTCAGAACATTCACATTTTCTGTAGTAATCCCTGTCATCAGACCAGAACACCTGCATCTCTATCGTCGATTGACCCTTTCTTTAAATTTCTGATGCATGCGTGGAAGGCAGCATCACTCCACTACCATAAATGTAAAAAAAAAAAAGCTCTCACTTGTCTATTCAATAGGCAGGGAGGAACAGTAACTACAATTGACCATACGACAGCCAATTCATTTTTAAAAAAAAAATGTACCCAGATAAAATAGCAGCTGAAATTTCAAAGAAAACATTACCTTTGAAGCACCGATTGTTATGAAAACGTACTAAGCAAATCAGAAAAAAAAATCAGTCTCAATCATGCAATACAATTTTTTGATGTTGCTGCCACAATAAGAAACAGGCATTTGTTTGGTTCTCCAAAACTGTCCTTTAGCAGTGACTTCAATAACGCATGCACCCTTCATTAAAGAAAGCCGACTACAATCTTCAATAAAAACAAAGAACCTTTCTTCAAAGGAAGCCATTACCAAACTTAAATAAAGCAATGGAATCTGAGGGATTGTTTCATTTTCCAACGTGACTGGAACATTTTTACTGTGCCGTGAAAGTTTCCTTTTTACAGGAAAAAAGTTTATGGTTACGAACTCTACCGACGGCGCTTAAAACGTAAACTTTTACCGACTTCGGACGTACTTAAAAAGTAAATGTGCTTCATCATTCGTTACGTGATTGTGTTATTTTTTTCCACTGAATTCAGACCTATATGACCTGTGACAAAATTATTGAATATTTTAAATCTGTGTGTGCGCATATTTTCAAAGGAATTACTTGTATTGTGGATTCAATGTATGTGACATGATTCGCGGGTGAGTACACGATGTTGATACTTTATTCATTGCTATACATTAGACATGTATATGTAAACAGTATACACATATATGTACCAATGCGTGGTTCTCTGAATAACGTAAAATATTATATATGCCTTCTCTGTTTTCACTACAGGTGTATTTCTCATTTAATATGCATCAATTTAAGATGAAAACTGTGCCAATGAAGCACGTATTTTTGCGCCCGCATTTATTACCTTACCCCCCACCTGCACATTTTTTTGGGTACATGCATCATTTTCTTCTGTTCACTGACCTGGTTGCTTATAACACTGTTCGGTCTATAACACAGTCGGGTTCTATGGCTCCCAACTACCGTGTTATAGCGGGGTCACATTGTATTTATAATTTAACTTTTATATGCTTAGAAATTTTGAGCAGCTATTTGTGACCATTTGAATTATAATAAACTTAATGTGTTAGCAATAGTAGTTCTTTTTAGCTCAGTATACTAATATTGGGCGTTTTTGATTCTTCATGTCTGACTGAAAATATATAAATCCTCGTCATGAAGGTTTCCTAAAAAAAAAAAAATATAAACTGTAAAAGAAAATTGGTATTTGTCCCAATATTAGAATGGTTGCCACACCATAATTACCGGAAGTTAAGTATTTATTTTAACTGAAGAATCTGTTACAGAATAGAGGTATAGTAGTTATAGAATATAGTCTTTATGTGGTGGTTGAGAACAGAGTACAACATGATGAATTTTGGAGATGCATTGTAAGACTTTGGTATACAACATTATAAACACTATTATTTATTTATTTATTTATTATATATCCCAGTTAGAAAAATCCCAAAGTTAAAATAAATGCAAATATTATTGAAAAAGAAGTTTGTTTAAATTATTTTTTTTTAATGATAAACATTGATACATGGTATGAAGCAACATAATTTTGAATACTGTGACATCATGTTATGCAACAAACTTAATGATTTCTACATGTGCTGAACAGTACCCAATGAATGCTTGATAATGTCCAGTAAGTTGGCAATTTACTGGAACCTCCCATGCATTGCATTTATATTAGAAATCATGAGCTGGTTATTTAATAATGGATTTTAGTATATTCTTGCAAAGGAAATTGACATTGATGTTGAACCTGTATTAATTTATCTAAAAATGGAAATAGTTTTTTGCCCAGATCTAGTAGTATGCCAGAATATTTATGCTATGTAGCAATTAATTTTGGGTGAATGAGGTGACAGGTGTTTCTTAACAATATTTTGATTTGACATTTCTAGATTTGATCCGAGGTATGTATCAGAAAATTCATGAGAAGGATTCATTTTCATCTCACAGCATCAAAGAGCACATGAAACTCCATGTATAAATTGTGCACATACAAATATTCAGCCTTTTCTTTGCCCAGATCTATAAAATTAATTATTTCTTTATTGATATCACTGTTTTGAAAAGGAGGTGGAGCATGTGTATGTGTGTATCAATTATATTTAATATGCCAGTTGAGACCACAACTTGAAGTTGATGTACAACTTATTATTACTTAATGTGTTTATACAGTTATATGATTTTGTAAAACTGAAGTGATTCATCAGTTTATCAATTAAGGGATAATTATTGAGGATAGAGTTGGGCACTGAAAGGGTTGTATAATTATTGACTCTCTCATGTTGACCATCCTTACTTTACGACAGGGCATATTTTAATAATAATAATAAATTGTTCATATGTAAATGATGATGAAAATATCATAATATTTTTTTCAAAAAATTTGATGGAGTTATGCTCCATTTTTGACAGAAATAATTGGTGGATACCAGTATTTGTGAATTTCATGGCTACTATAAATAAAAAATGTGATGATGTTGTAGTTATTCACTGGTGGAAACAGTAGGATCCCTGTCCCATTGCGGTGATTCTTTCATTGAAACATTAGGATCCCTGTCCCATTGCAGTGATTCTTTCATGGAAACATTAGAATCCATGACCCACTGCAGTGATTCTTTCATGGAAACATTAGAATCCAGGTCCTATTGCATTGATTCTTTCATGGAAACTTTGGATCCATGTCCCATTTCAGTGATTCTTTCATGAAAACATTAGAATCCATGTCCCATTGCAGTGATTCTTTTATGGAAACAGTAGGATTCAGGTCCTATTGCATTGATTCTTTCATGGAAACATTAGAATCCATGTCCCGTTGCAGTGATTCTTTCATGGAAACATTGAGGCCCATGTCCCATTGCATTGATTCTTTCATGGAAACATTAGAATCAGTGATTCTTTCATGGAAACATTGGGATACATGTCCCATTGCAGTGATTCTTTCATGGAAATAATAGGATCCTTGTCTCAATCCACAAATTTAAGTAGCAATGAAAAAGTCATTTTTTGTGAATGGATTAAAATTGATATCCACAAAAAGAACTTTATGTCTTGCAAAGCTGCCCTGGAGAAATTCTGGTCATATTCTGGGATGCAGTACACTTCAACACCATGTGTAGGTTAATTATAACTTTTGCCAAGTCATTTAGTGTTGTTTGTTTCTTTTTCAAGGAACAGGAATTTTTATATGCCTGTATTGACAAAGCTCTCTTTCTCCCACCTAATGTTGTATCTGACAGTGTATATTTGTCGTCGATTTCTGAGTCTTCAAAATTAATAACCATTCAGTAAAAGAGAAAGCAAAATGCCTGGTTGAACCAAGACATCATAATTACTTCATTTTTCTTTCCACATGAATTGCAAGAAGACTTTTGCCAGATTTTCTTTCAAATGATGCTAACAGGAATGAATAATTCAGTTCTTTATCTGCAGTCTTTACTGTCTTTGTTTATTTGCCAACATGCTGTTTTACACCTAACACAATAGCTGCATTGCACAAAAGCCAAGTCTGATCTAACTTTTGTTTGTTCAAACAGTTTGAATTTTTATGTAATGTTATTTTTGTGTGTGAAGTGAATGAGATTTTTTTTAAACTGAGATCATCAGGTCAAGAGTTCTAATTTTCTTTAGGGGTTTTTCATGGTAGTTTGACAGAGTTTGCATTCTGTATGGGAATTGTTAACCTATTTTTCATGGTTTGTGCACAAAGTGTCTTTCTTAATATAGTGAGCTATAAAGACAATAAAAGTCTTAAAGAAGTAAGTATTATAAGTTAGAATGAAACTGGAAGTCATGAGTGACACATGGTACAAAATTAAGTTTTCTTATGATTATATAATATAATTTCTTTACAAATATATCAGGTAAAATTATAATATGTACAGAACCTCTTTCATTTTGTTGGCAGTACAGGTTTGTATGTATGTTACTGTACTGTATACTGTAGAATTACATAGTAGTGTTATAGATGTGTATTTGACTTGCACGCATATTTATATAAAAGAACCAAACAGTGGAGCTATTTACTAAGTCTAGAAAGCTTCAGTAGTCACTCTGCACTTCTCTACAGGCTTATTATGAAACTCACATTGCACATGTATTAAGTAGAAGGTTTTCTGTGGAAAATCTGTCTCACATTTCTTGCACAATGTCAGCCTATTTTGTTAAGAAATAAGAATGGAAATAGATTAAATGTGTTTTGTCTCACCTTTAAATGGCAAGACATAATTATAGTTAAGCATCAGTTAAATGTGGGTTTTTTTTCTCACCTTTGGATGGTGAGACCCAAGTATAGTTAAGTATCAGTTATGAAATAGTTTGAACATGGGTTATTTTCTCACCTATGGATGGTGAGACATAAGTATTGTTAAGCATCAGTTATATATATGTTGGTTATTGGGCTTATTAATCAAACAGAATAATGGAGTGCATAAAATTATCATTTACATGACAGGCAGTTTAAAGTATTCCCTCATTATAATGCAGTCTATTGGAGTCATAGTGTATAACACTTGATAATGAGAACACCTAATAATAAAGTACATGATGCATATCATTTTTTTGCCATTGAATGAAATCAGATCCATGACCTCACTCACCTTATGCCAGGAGCCATATTATAATGAAGGACCTGAAAGAGAGGTAGTACTGTATACAAAATCTCAGCTCCACCATGTGTTTGGATGATTATAATTCTACTATATCACTTTGCCCGTAATTTTATTAACAATAGTGAGATATAATGTTAAAGTTTCTCAAAGTCACATGACTTGTAAATTGTACTGATTCTTACATATAATGTTTGTCAGTTCCTAATAGTTTTTGTACCATGATATGTTAGGACTCCTGTCACACCTGCATTACTATAAACATAGATTATGATAGAAAAATGACAGACTTGACACAAGATTCCATTAATCAGAATGTCCTATTTCTTTCATTAATATGCTAGAAAAAGACTTCACATGTAAAAATGGCTAGTTTTAACTGCTGTTAGGTTGATGGTTGTTGTTACATCATAAAAACTTTATTGATGTTGCAACAACTTGATGACATGTCGTCGCTAATCAAAACATTAATAATTTATACAGTTGATTCCTTCCATTTGTTTCTTTCAAACATTGCAGAAAGAACAATAAAAATTTAAGGTGCCAGTATTACATTGATGGTTGAAATATTATCAGGTGTTATTTTCAACATCTATTATTTTACAAGGATCTGTTCTTAGTGACCCTGTCCAATGTTTGTCCACCAGAAATTTGCCATTTTGAGAATTATCACTTCCCTTAGAGAGTCATAGTTATTCAGCTTGCATCAGCAAGAGGCAGTGTTTGAGAATTACATGAAACACATGAATAGTACAGGTTGGTCTGCAAGCCAGAGTTTATGTTCAAGCGACCTCTTTTATTAATGTACAAAATGACATAAATAATGAAAACCATTAGAATCAAGGACAACTCTTATTAAGCAAAAAGCAAGAGCTAAGGAGGGGTATGTAAGTATTTATAACAAAAGAATGAACTTCTATTATATTTTGTTAAAATCTTTTGTGTCTGGTAAATTTTAAGGTAGTAGACATTTTTATAAGTGAAAGTTTGGGTTATTGACTAGTAAAAGTGCCATTGTTATAAGCCATTCACATTAGAAAATGAGGAACCTGTTTCAGTAGAGCAGGGGTGCACAACCTGTGGCCTGCAGGCTGGGTCCAGCCTGCGAACATGTTCTATCCGGCCCTCAGGGCAAATTAAAACAACACAGAAATCTGGCCCGTGAACAGTAATTATATTAAAGAAATTAGTGTTTGTGGCCCTCAAGTGGTCTTACAAAATGCAATCTGGCCTTTGGTCAAAAAAGGTTGTGCACCCTTGCAATAGAGTAACAAGATTATCTCTCAGAAATTTATCCAGGGGTGGGGTGAGGGTCTGGTAACTCAGTTAGTACAGCATCCAAGAGTTTGATGCCCACCCAGCCTTGCACAGCTGTTTTGGTTTGTCCTTGGGAAAGGCACTTAGCTCCCATTTCCTTGCCATAATATAAACAAATACAGTGCTGAATATGATGTTAAAAACCAAGCAAGCCACTTTTTCTTTATACATATGTTAAGAATAAATATGTTAAGAAGTACATTAAACATGTCACAGACAAGATTGTTTTCACTGAAAGCTGTAATGTAATATCTGTACTGTTCAGAAATTCAGCAGTCTGTGGCCAACAAAGCAATGTTGCTAAAAACTCTCTTTCAGGAAATTTCAAAGTTAAAACTTGAACAAATTCTGCTGAAACAATTAAAATGAATTAACAGAATAACCAGACATTTGCTGCCTTGGTAATAAATGTCGTAGGGATCATGTGATAAATATCAGTATAAATCTATTGAATACATTTATGTCAAAAGCTGCAAAATTCCATGTAAATTATGTCTATGAAGTTTTGTATTTAAGATTTCTCATACAGCTTGATTTTACAACTTATTTCTTTTTTCAGTCAATCCCACATTGATATTTAAACTGTAAGAGTAAATTCAAGAGTCTCT
The DNA here is from genome assembly GCA_016617855.1 of Megalonaias nervosa. NCBI lineage: Eukaryota > Metazoa > Mollusca > Bivalvia > Unionida > Unionidae > Megalonaias > Megalonaias nervosa. The sequence goes on from JAECUM010012881.1 coordinate 7,057, forward strand.
TTTATATTTGAACTTACAAAATTCTTTTTTTTAGGAATAATTTAATTTTTCTTGAATAGTTAAACATTATGCTATCTTCATTTGAAAATCTGAACATACATCATATTTCTGTTTGCTGATAAGTTTACATGATGTACTATAGAAACTAAGGAATGAGAGTCATACATACAGCAGTTCCTCACTAGGGGAACCATAAAAGAGTACTGTGATATATGTGAGTTTGCCTTATACAGGGTACATATTCAGCCAGTTTAATGGGATAAATGCCTTAAGCTGTATTATATCAGGGACCATGTTGTAATGAGGTGCATTATAGTGAGACAAGTGTGGTAAGTTATCTCCTGGATAATAAAATGTATGAAAATATCAAATATTTGCTATTGGAATAAATGTACATCTAACTGGGAAGATCTGTGTTGGTGCTGGCAATTACCAGAATTGCAAATGGTATGAAAATTCTCAGTTGGCAATCCCTGTCAATACAAACAACATGTGGCAATTGAAAATTATGGAGATTTTGTTGTAGTCTTTATACTTTTACCTTGGAGCCACTGATATCTGCTAGTGTAATATATTTGGGATTGTAAAAAGAACGTAAAATTAAATGTTTTCACCAAGGAAGATGTAGAATTGCACAATTCAGCAATAAATCAAAACTTTTGAAAAGAGCAATTTCATAGAAATAGGGAAAAAATATGGAGAAAAACATGTGCTAGGTAATAATGAATAATGAGCATAATTGAAAAGAAGCCAGATTCAGAGAATATTTCAAGGTTCAGCCCTTTGTTGTACGTTTAACAATGGTACACCAGTATTATTCAGGAAGAAATTGGAAGCTATTTGGGAAATTCTTTCACCAACTTAGGAGGAGAATAGACCCAGATCAGCCACAGCAGGATGTAGGTAAACAGTGTTCAGTTGTGATAATTAGTAGAATAAACATAGACTCAGACGGCCAGGCTGCTCATTACACCATAGCCAGTCAGGGTGCACACAATTCAGTGGTGATAATTATTAGAAATAACATGATTGATGCAGACCTGGCAGTACAATATGTTACGGCCAATCTGGGAGTACACTGCTTGTCATTTTTAATAAAATTAACTTTGTAAACTTGGGACCTGCCGCGCATTATGTGATAGCTTACCTGGATGTGCACTGCTCAGATGTGATAATTAATAAAATAAATATTGTAGACTCAGGCCAGGCAGAGCATTATGTGATACTGGCCCTGGTGTAGACTGCTCACATGTGATAATTAATAAAATAAACATCTGAAGACTCAGGCTAGGAAGTGCATTATGTGATACTGACCTGGGTGTACACTGCTCACATGTGATAAATAATAAAATAAACATTGTAGACTCAAGCCAGGCAGTGTATTATGTGATACTGACCTGGGTGTAGACTGCTCACATGTGATAAATAACAAAATAAACACTGTAGACTCAGGCCAGGCATTACGTGATACTGACCTGGGTGTAGACTGCTCACATGTGATAAATAATAAAATAGACTTTGTAGACTCAGACTAGGCAGTGCTTTATGTGATGACTGATCTTGGTGTACACCATTTGCATCATACATTGGTAAATATGTTACAGACAGTAATATTGTTTTACATTAATTGTAGCACGGCTGAAGGATTGTTGCAGAAGGCACCAGATGAGGCCCTACAACAAGCACTACTGCAGGAAATAAGGAAATGGGAAGAGGTTAGTCTACCATTTTACTTGTAGCTACACAGGTCTGTGAGAACTAAGGCTTGCTGAAATTGTTGTTACAGTTCTTGGGACTTGATTTTTAAATTAGGACCAGAATAAAACAAGTCTGTAATTTTGCACTTGAATCCATGAGTGCTGATCTTAGAGTTGATCTATTTCACCCAAGCCTCTAATCTACTTGACCATGATTGGTCACAACTAATTGGGCAGAATTTATGTACTGTTTAAATGACCACAGCTTCCAAATAGATTCTGTTCATTTTATTCTTGCTTTTTGAAATAGTTTTTCCAGGAGTCAGTTATAATTCTGGCCCATGGCCTAGTGACCAGAGATTTCAAAGAGAGGACAGTCAATAGTTCATGCAGCTATCTCATTTGGCCACATGATGTTTTTTTTAGGAGGGTAGTAATTACTATGAAGGGTATCTTTATGTTGCTGACACATACTTGGCAACATATATTAAAGAAATGTCTAAGAGTTGATTGATCAAAAACAAAACCTCTTAATTAGGGTTGAAGCTGAAGACAAAGCACACTCTATTTAAGTATCAGAAATGATTTTGCTCAGAAATGCCACATACTCTTTATGAAATACCTGTTAGTATGTTGAGCTAAGGATTTCTAATGTCAATCCAACAGTTAAAAATATCCAGACGTTCTGGACTAAATCCAGAGTTTTATTACCACTAATACAATACCTATTGCTATTGCATAGCTTACCTTTCTGGGTGAGGAATTACCATCATTCACATAATACAAATTCCAGCCTCCCATGAGATGGAAAGTTCTAGAAAGTTCAGTAAAAGAAGAAAACAGACCCAGTCTGTTCCCCACATCATCAGCCCATACCTACAAAGCATCATCCTTTTAGGGTGACATATTGGATCGGTTCAATTCAAAAACACACTTCAGAAATATTGCCTTCTCTCATGGAAGAATGAATATCTAGCATCTGATTTTGGTTTTCCATGTTCCTTGAGTGTTTATGCCCTCAGTAAAAAGGGCACTTTAGTCCAAAATGCCTATCTGACCTCACCCATGCATACACCTTTCAAGATACTTGTGCTCCTCTTCTAACACTCAACATGCAAACTGTCAAAACAAAATATTATGCATACCAAGAACCAGCTACCTGTAACAAATTGCCTGTTGAACTTAGATACAATGACAAAGTAATCTTATTCAAGAGTGCCTGTAAAACTCATCTGTTTTGACTGCAACAACAGACTTAATACTTAGCAATGTTTCTTTAGCTTATATATTTTCAGCTTGTCATTGTTCGTAATTTTATGTTGCTTGTTTTGGTAATCTTTATATATATATATATCATTATGTGTGAACTAATATTGTATAGTGCTTAGAGCTTCTAAAAAGTAAGTGCTGTATTAAATCCTCATTATTATTATTATTATTATTATTATTATTATTATTATTTAAAATGGATAAGTGTTTATGAGATTGGATCTAAAGAGGTGTATACATTTATTTAAGCCATGTACAAGTATTATGTCAAATGTGGTAATTCTGTATACTTCAGACTAAAAATCTGTCCCAGTAATGAACTTTTATTACAAAATAGTTATTGGGACAGATTTATTGGACTGTACTTGGTTCTTTTTACAGAGTCTTGGTCATGAGACTGAAAAGTTTGGTGGGGATGTTTTACTATCAGGACAGGAACAGTTAGCCTTCATTCGACAGCAAATGGAGGGGTGGACAGAGCATGCCATGAAAGTCTTTGGTCGACATCGTGGTGAGGAGGGCAGAGCACACCCAGACCAGGAAGTTATGGGCAAAATGAATGAGGTATTCTTTTTTAAAAACAAAATGTATTTACAGTATTGTTATTAATTTTATGGTGTGTGAATAATCAGAAAATAAGTGTTCTCCAAAATGGCCATCTAACTTCTGTACACATTTATCAAGTTAGAGCAGTTATTAAAGCCAAGGCCTTACAAGTAAATCTGTACACATTATCAGATTAGAGCAGTTATTGAAGCCAAGGCCTTACAAGTAAGTCGGTACACATTTATCAAGTTAAATCAGTTATTGAAGCCAAGGCCTTACAAGTAAGTCTGTACACATTTATCAAGTTAGAGCAGTTATTGAAGCCAAGGCCTTACAAGTAAGTCTGTATTAGGTCCTCAATTATGACCATTTATTCCAAGCATTGCTTGTATACTTTGTGGAGTACACATTAATGCAGGCCCTTCTTACCCCATCCCAATCAAATTTAGCCACATACTAAGGCTGTCTATATTGGCTTTCATTATAAAACAGTAATGTCCAAATACCATACAGTGGGGCCTCAGCTTACGAACCTAATCGGTTCCCGGATGGCATTCGTAACCCAGGGTGTTCGTAACCCGGAATGCGTTTTCCCATAGGGTCCCATTGTTAAATTTTTAATCCATTCCCGAGCCGAAAAAAAAATTGCCGAAAATCGCTGCTACATTAAAAAAAGGTGGAAAAAGGAGCACTCACACAACACATACACAACACATACATAGCAATAAAACACACAAACACACTCAAAACCCACAAAAACAACACAAACATTACACAAAAATAAACACAAGAACACCACAGACTCCTTTTCTCACCTTTTTTTCACTCTATTTGAGTAGAGGCAGCCATATGTGAGCTTGCGTGTTCGAAATTTTGCGCGCAAGCGAATGGCAGCTCAGTTCATAACCCGAGTCACCGTTCGTAACCCAAGTCATTTTTTTGGCCGGCCTGGAGTTCGTAACCCGGATCGTTCATAACCCAGGTCATTTGTAAGCCGGGGCCCCACTGTATTACTAATGTTATACTAATAAGCAGTAAATAGTGCAAATTATACATATATGTACTATTAATTATCCATGAGTATGAAACCCATATATTTTCTTGTATTCCTCAACTATTGGTTTTAATTTTTGGGGGGAAAAGTTTATTTCATCTTTTTAACATCTTATGTTATAGATCTTTCCATTATCAAATTGAAGTTTCAAATGCTTTAAGCTAGGTTATTAAATTTTCAAAGAATTTATTATCTCATTTCTTTTTTCTCCTCTCAATTTCAGTTAATTGATGGGCTATTGAAACAGTTCAACACAAGATTAACAGGAGAGAATGGTATGCTGTTGATTTCAGTAGAGAATTAAGTTATTATTGTATGATCTATTCATTTATGATAGAAGAATGCTTCAACCTTTAATATACAAAAATCATCCATATTTGAAAAATGTACAGGATGGGTTTGTCTGTAGTAAGTACTACTGAGTTAAAGTAAGTGAGAAGTCACTGTATTAGTTTATTCACATGTAATACGATCCTCTCAATACAATTTTACATAAGATTAGATGAGGATTTGTTGTGACAGTATTCAGTCTATATCTTGAATCTAGATTCCTTGAATAGTTTGCAGTGATGTTTTAAGTGGTATCAACTTTTGAAAAGAAAGAGAAAATTTACCATTCACAGCGCTTGAAACAAACCTGCAAAAGTGTTTTATATGCAAAATATGAATAAAAGTACACCATATATTGAATATGATGGAAGTTCCAATATTTTCTGATTTAATTAAGGAAATTTGTCCTCATGAGGCTTTTCATTTTGAAATGAATATGTACTGTAAACAGACTTACAGAATTTCTTCAGTCTGATTGGAAAAATCACAGATTGTGTCAAAAAGACATGTTAACAGATTTAGATTGCTTCAGTCTAAGTGTGAAGTAATAGATTGTGTGTCAAAAACACATCTTAGTCTGAAATCCATGGAGACTATTTTACACTGTGTTATACAATGACTTGCCTAACTTTTAAAATAAATTTCTTTTAATAAATGTACATATTCAGTTTATTTGTTTTGTTATGTACAAAAGTTAGTTTCTGCCAACAACTTTATGGTATCAAGACAGTTTAATTCAATTTATTAATGTTGAAAACAAGTAATTTTTGTCTCAAACTTTGTATGTTCATGATCATTACATTTTATGGCAAGTCAATATAAACATTGAGGATCAGCTGTATTGGAAAAAAGAGACATTATAAATAGTCAGTCCACTCCAGTGGCCTAGTGGTTAGAGCATCCACCTTGGATGCAGGAGGTTGCAGGTTGGACAAGTCATACCAAAGTCTTATAAAAATGGTACTAACAGCTGCCTTGCTAGGCACTCAGCATTAAGAGGTTAATGTTAGGACTGGTCAGCCTGGTGTCAGAATAATGTGACTGGTTAGGACATCATGCTACATGTCTGCGGCATGATGCCCCAATGCTAGACATCACTATAAACTGTCACACTGCAGACATCATAGCAATATGACTGAAAAATTTTTAAAACTATATTAAAAATCCGAAACACACATACATTAATAATCATTCCTATGCAGGCAATGTACGTGGAAAAATAGAAAAGGGTATTGGTAAGTGAAGAAAAGAGGTATTATAACTACAAAATCGTTAAACTTTTTGTTAATTTTCTGCATTTTCTAACAGTTATAAGACTATTCTAATACATGACCCCATCAATACATGTGTAATAAGAGACATAATAAGATGTATCTACCGTATATACTCGCGTATCAGTAGAATTAAACTGCAAACAATAAAGATCTTGTCTGTAGATCGGGGTTTATACTGTTTGTTCTACTGATTACTCCTAACAAACTGCAGACCCATATCTGCCAGCTCTTTATGCAGTGAGAGATCTGGGTCTGTGCAGAGTGCAGTTGGATTCGTCTTATAGGTGAGCATATGCAATACCAGAAAAGTACATCTTTGTTGAAAGATTATCATGCCAAACTGAAGATCTCAAGAGATATTTCTAAAAGTACATAATTCCTTTTCACATAAAAAATGTTGTTAGCTTACAAATAAAAGGATATTTTCACCAACTTTTGTGCAATGATCAATGACCTTCTAGCTCTCTAGAAATGGACATTTGACTAAGATGGCCTACATCATATCAAGGCTGGCACAAATCTATTTTGACACTTTAGTTATACTTTCAAATTTAAGCCAGTTACTTTATTCTTGTGAAATGTAATTTCATACTTCTACAAATAACTTCTGACATCTTCAGACAATGTATCAATAAAGCTGCATTGTCAAGTAGATACTTTGATCTAGGGGCAGGCATAACTACATCTAACCGGACCAAAATTAAAATCATTCTCTAGCAGCCAATTTCTCAAACTTCATAATAGTTGAAAAGAAAAATCTCTCCATCTTAAAATAACATTTAGATTGCTGAAAAATGTCAGTATAAACATGAATACTATTAAGAAATCAAGGGCTAGGTGTGAACTGAAATTTTTCCATCTGTGTGTGTGTGTGTGTGTGTGTGTGTATATATATATATATGTATCAAAGTGGTCATGTATTAGAAGGTCTTAAATCTGTTGTCTTCATTTTACACTTGAAACTTTCAGCATTTAGAACCATTTCAACATCAAGCTTGCATCCAGTACTTGCTGTTAATTCTGTATTTCATTTGCATTCGTTCAGTATTTTGTGTGCATTCTTTCTGCATTTCATTTTCATTTCACTAGTCAGATTACTTGTGTCAGGGTCTTTACATATGAATTCTTTACAATATAAGTGCACGTGCCAGGTTGATAAAAACCTGTTCAGAAATAAAGTCTGTAGATATGTGACAGGCAATTGTTTTTGTACACAGGATGCACATCATTTACAAGATGATGCTTGACAAATGATGAACATTATGGCCAAAACCATGTGCTATCTTAAGTTAAAAATCAAGTGATGAATATAAGGTCAACCATACACTATTGTTGCTTAAAGGTTAAATGATGAACATGTTTAAAGGTTATGTAATGAACTTATATATGATACACCAAGTGATCAGGCTAAGGGAGATAACTTTTCATGGATGATTATGGCAGCTGCAAAGAAGCATATTGATTGAAAACAAATGTATTGAAACATGGTATAACAGCTATCCATTTATAGTGGTAACATGTTTGTAGTGATCACCTCTTCATAGTGGCCAGCTGTTTATGGCAACCACTTGTTTATAGCCACATTTCTCAGTTTCATCTTTTCTCATATATTTTGCCTGTATATAGCAGCCACCTGCCCATTATGACCAGCAAATTCTACTTTGAGTCCCATAGACCATGGTGTACTGTGTACAGCAGACACCAGTCAGCAATTTTTTGTCAGATCTCAGTTTTAAAGATAATTCACCCACACTCACTTTACCTATGTATGTATGTATGTATGTATGTATGTATGTATGAATGTATGTATGTATGTATGTTTCTTCCAATCATAGGTTTTTCTGTCTATCTTACACTCCATTTTTTAGTCTATCTATATAACACTTGCCTGTATGTACAGACTATCTGTCTGTGAAGACCACTTTCAACTGATCTCCTGAGTGGTCATTATATGCAGGTAAATTGATTGTATTTCTTTAATGGACACTCAAATGCATATGATGGCTCCTGCCTGTTGTAGGTGTGGCAACACTTGTGATCCACCTGATGAATGGGCTGGAGACATGGGATATGAAACTAACAGCAGGCCTGAATGGCACAATGGCAATCCATGACACAGAGTGGATCGGCATGTGCCAGCTGATGGAGGACTGGCTTAATGCCATTCAAGAGGCTGTCGAGTACGTGGGTACAACTCAGCGTGAGGATGATCGCAATGAGGGACGGCCACACACGAGGTAGGGTTATTGTTACCATTGAGGCTGGTTCTGCTTGTAAATGGAGATTGACCACTAACCTGGGCACAAATGCACCTCAAAGACTGATGGTTTACTTATTCTTTCTGATGCACTGACACTTGGGATATTTGGAACCAGCACTGTATAATAAGTTTTTAAATGAACGTAACAACTTAAATAAGCAAAGCTTATTTCACAAAATGCACTTTCATCTTCTTTCAGAGAAACTTCTCATTCATTCTAGGGTCTATTCTACAATTCAAGACAGCGATTCATGCTTATTTCGGAAAAATTGTGTCCAAAATTAACTAAATTCAAAAATTGAGGGAGAAATTTTCCATCTACATTTGTGGCTGTAGAATAGACTCTGTTCATGCATGCAAATTTTGTGATCATAAGTAATTATAGTAGGAATGAAGAAATCATTGCAATAAAAAGTGAAATGAGAGATGCCTTAGTCAGAAAATCTTAAATACCTAGTTTGAGACACAAATAAAATCATTTTTGTAAATAAATAAATAGTTTGGGAGAAAAATGCTGAAGACTGGAAGGATGATACTATATTTGAAGCAAAGACATGAGACCTTTTTCAGTACATTTAATAAGTACGATAATCCATTTTTGTTGTTGTTGTTTCAAACTTTTATACCTCTTATGAATGTGTTTTTTTAAAGTAAATTTCACATCATTAATTTTAGGGAAAAGTCCCAGCACTGGCCATTAGAATTTCCAATTTCCTGTTACCAATCTTTATAAATCAGGGATCACCTGAATAAATACAGCTGGAATGATGAATCACATCCTTGCAGATTTAATTCTCTCACTACAGAAACTGTATGTTTGTGAAAATTTGTTGATGATCATTATTGACACTGCTATTAAACGAAGTGATAACCTTTTTATATTGGATCAGATGCATCATTAAAGTGCAAGCTGGACATACATTCAAGAAAGTGTAGAATGCCATTTCACAAAATTTGTATTTTATCATTTGTATGCAATAGCCACTGTATGGCAAACTTCTGAGATTAGCTTTACAGTAGACAGCTAGCCAGTTTCATTATATTTATTATTACATGTGCCCTTGACTGCATGCATGCCAGTCACTATGCCATTGACTGTGTGACTGCCAATCACAATGCCCTTGACTACATGCATGCATGCCAATCACTATGCCCTTGACTGTATGCATGCCAGTCACTATGACCTTGACTGCAAGCATGCCGGTCACTATGACCTTGACTGCATGCATGCCAATCACTATGACCTTGACTGCATGAATGCCAATCACTATGCCCTTGATAGCATGCATGCCAGTCACTATGACCTTGACTGCATTCATGCTAAATCACTATGCCCATGATAGCATGCATGCCAATCACTATGCCATAGTTAATCTAAATATGTGGACACTCCCATTTTCTAGACACAATATTTTCCAAATTTGTAATACTTGTCTGTAGTACATGAAACTGCAGACACCAAGTATGTTTGGGTTCTTTTAAGCCAGTGAAAAAAAGCATAAAACTAAGGAGTACCCATACTCAGAAAGAGTTGATTGAATAGATAACTGTTGGACCTTGAAACTGCTTTGAGTAACCATACTGAATAAGTGGTGATTGAATAAATGACTGTCAGACCCTGAAACTGCTTGAGTACCCATACTCAGAAAAATGTGATTGAATAGATAACTGTCAAACCTTGAAACTGCTTTGAGTACCCATACTCAGAAAAATGTGATTGAATAGATGACTGTTGGACCTTGAAACTGCTTTGAGTACCCATACTCAGAAAATTGTGATTGAATAGATAACTGTCAAACCTTGAAACTGCTTTGAGTACCCATACTCAGAAAAATGTGATTGAATAGATGACTGTTGGACCTTGAAACTGCTTTGAGTACCCATACTCGGAAAGATCTGATTGAATAGATAACTGTCAAACTTTGAAACTGCTTTGAGTACCCATTGAAAGTGCTTTGAGTACCCATACTCGGTAAGAAGTGATTGAATAGATGACAGTCAGACATTAAAACTGCTTTGAATACCCATTGAAACTGCTTTGAGTACCCATGCTCAGTAAGATATGATTGAATAGATGACTGTCAGACATTGAAACTGCTTTGATTACCCATACTCAGAAAGATCTGATTGAACAGATGACTGTCAGACCCTGAAACTGCTTTGATTATGTGTTTTCAAAAAGAGATAATTGAATTGATGACTGTTAGACCCTGAAACTGCTCTGATTACCCTAATTATAACTGGAGTTCCTCTGGCCCCTATGGCTCAATTTATCATTCTACTGGCTGTGAGGTCCAAAGCCCAGCAGGTAACCAAATCCGAAAGATTTTTTATTTCTCCAAGCAATCACGATATTTTTCAAACACTGTCTCCTTTTCTAAATAATTTCTAGTTGTGAACTAGTATGCTGAAAGAGCAAAAATAATTTTACATTTCCTTTACATACAGCATTCAGAATCAAGCTAAACTTCCTTTCCTATGTACAGGCCATGAAACTTTCAGGCCTTAGGCCCATTGTTTCTGTTTACCATTGATACTGTTTTAACTCAGAGGATGTATGTACAGAAAGGAGGCTGTCACTCTTATGAGAAAGGATAACTCAGTTGGAAATGCATATTCAGCAGTATTAGACCTTCGTATATACAATGGCAGTACATTATATATACAAGAAATATTAAAAACCAACACAAGAACAGAAACCTGCTGTTGCTGTTGTTGGGTTTAACGCCATTTTTCAGCACAAGATAGGCTATACATGGCGGCCAGTATAAATGGTAGAGTAAGAACCCGGGATAACCCCGGAAAGAACCATGGACCCATGAAAAACTAACTGCATGCTTTCTCACATACCCACATTGGCCGAATCCAATACTCAAACCCACGCAGACAGAGGTAAGATGGCAGTGATTTGTAACAGTGAGCGCTTTAGACCACTCAGCCACTTGGGGACCCAACAGAAACCTGTATTTTTTATTTTAATTGAAAACACCAAAATATTATTATTTGCAAGCAAGGACATCATATGACCTAGTTCATGCGGCACACTTATGACTATCTTGAATATGCTAGGTGCATCAATACACAACAGAGATGTTTATTTTCTGAACAAGAGATTTGTGGAAAATGTTAATTTTTATTTGTACACAAATTATCAAAACAGCAAGAAAACTAATTATGTTTAATGTCTAAATAATTCAGAAATGATGGTAATACAATTTTGAAAAAATCACTCATATAGCTTTATTTAGAAATGCATTTTGCTGTGCATTATAGGAAGATACTGCTTACATGTTTCAATTTCTTTACAACTGTATATTTCTTTTTGGTAGTCTTTTTTGATATTGCCAGTACAGGTATTATCTATGGTTTAGTCATTTAATTTGCTCTGTGCAAACTTAAATTTGATGTGACCTTAATTTAGTCACTGTGACTTTCTTTTAACAGTAAGAATGTAGATTGGACTCTGTATTTAGCACTTTCACCTGCTGGGTCAAAGAAAAATAAGTTTGGATGATTGTTCATAATAGATAGGTTTGTGTTTTTGTTGTGATCCAAAACTAGGTCACTATGATCTTTTTATGGCCTGTTCTGTAAGGTTTGTTTAAAATGAAATTATTTTAAGCTTTAAAGATATAGATTTCCTATAGAGGTTTGTTACATTTATTGCTACCTTACTTTCTGACTTTTTTTTACATTTAATTACTACATTTCATGTAGAGGTTTGTTAAATTTAATTGCTACATTTCTTGTAGAGTTTTGTTACATGCAATTGCTACATTTCTTGTACAGGTTCTTTACATTTAATTGCTACATTTCTTTTAGAGACTTGTTGCATTTATTTGCTACATTTCTTGTACAGGTTTGTTACATTTAATTGCTACATTTCTTTTAGAGACTTGTTGCATTTATTTGCTACATTTCTTGTACAGGTTTGTTACATTTAATTGCTACATTTTTAGGACAAAAATGCCATCTTAACAACATGTGCCATTAGTTGAAATGGCTTATTGCAAAGGTCAATCATTGTATATCCTGTATTCAGTTGTTGTTTAGTTCCTACAGTAGCAACATAAAGAAATACATCTGCTGTAAGTATACTGTTATTTGGATCCTTCTGCAGAAAAATAAATACACATGTAATATGTAGAAGTAATGTCATATATATGTAGGTATTTATCTCTAATAGCAACATGTAGAAATGTTATGGCATATGTATAGTGTTATTTATCTCCTGAAGCAAGATATGTAAATACTATGCCATATGTATGGTGTTATTTATTTCCTATAGCAGTATTCTCTGCCATATATATATATATATATATATATATATATATATATATATATATATATATATATAGTGTTAATTATTTCCTATAATAGCAAGATATATAAATTCTATGCTATATATATATAGTGTTATTTATCTCCTATAGCAAGATGTAGAAATAATATGCCATATGTATGTTGTTATCTAGCTTCTTTGGCAACATGTAGAATACAAAGCAGACAAAAGAGAAGTTTCTTTGAAAGACGAGTTTGACTTTTCTCATATTATTTTGCACATGATTGCTCTATGTCATAATCTAACCAAATTTTCTATCTGCCACTAATCAGTTTGCTTGCTTACTTAAAAACAGACTAAAATGTACTAAAATTTATTATCAAAAGAAACAAGAATATACATTGCATATTTTTACTGTAACCAGCCCTGATGTTACAAACTGACTTCAACCTCTGGTGTGTGGTATGTAAAATATGTATCCTCTTTCTTTCTTTCTCTCTCTTTCTCTGCACTCAATATTAAATATGTTTAATTAAATCTTTTTGGTAATTTGTATCATAATTATTTGCAGTGTTTTTATACAGGAATCTCTTCCTTTTATCTTAATTTGAAACATTTCATTACCCTTATTACTGACCCAATTGAGAGTATTTGTTTCACTTTGAACATACAGAAAGGTTAAGTGTAAATCATATAGTGATTGAAAGAGTATATATGCTTCACTTTGAATGTACAGAAAGATCCGGTGTAATTCATACAGTAATAGTTATATAAAGTTTAAATTGACTTGTTTCATACCTAATGATATGAAATTGTATTTCAAATACATATTTTGTTTTTGTTTTGTATTTTATGACCTTAGGTAAATAATTGTACATACAAAATTAGTAGATTGTCATTGAAATGCAAGGAAATTGGTCACAATGAGATACATAATTTGTAGATTGTCATTGAAATGCAAGGAAATGGTCACAGTGACATACATAATTTGTAGATTATCATTGAAATGCAAGGAAATGGTCACAGTGACATGCATAATCAACACATTATAGGTAAAGAACCATAAACTGAGAATGAGAGTTTTTATTTATATTACTGAAATTGTAGTTGATATGTTGATGAGCAGGCAGAGAATAGTTGATATGCTAATGAGCAGGCAGAGAATAGTTGATATGCTAATGAGTAGGCAGCAAATAGTTGATATGCTAATGAGCAGGCAGAGGATAGTTGATATGCTAATAAGCAGGCAGAAAATAGTTGATATGCTAATGAGTAGGCAGCAAATAGTTGATATGCTAATGAGTAGGCAGAGAATAGTTGATATGCTAATGAGTAGGCAGAAAATAGTTGATCTGCTAATGTGTAAGGAGCAGTATAATTGATAAGTCATTTGCTGTATAGTGTGATATTTTGCTGGTCAATAGTTTGCACCTATAAATTTTGAGACAGATACAGTTATGATTTTCAAGGTTCCCTGTCTTCAACATCAGATTTAACACCACACTGAATACATGTCATGATGTATTGTAAAACATAATTTGTAATAAATTCAGATTTCAATAATTTTCTGATATAGTGACCTACAGATTCACATCTGAGTGATAATGGTGTGACATTTAATCCCAAAAACTGAAGATTGGTCCAAACATTCAAACAATCAAGTGTTAATTAAGCTTTTATATAATCAGATGTACATGAATTTCATGACAATTAAAATAATCAGAGATTGGTCTGAAACGTCAAACAACCAAACCTTCCATTATAATTGTCTATAATTGAATATAAAATGAAATAAATTGTTTTCTTCTTTTTTGGACTGGTCAACATTTTGAGATAAAATCTTATAGGAAAAATATTTAAAAAATGAATAATAGCTTTGCAGTTAATATAGTTTTCTGTTGTTTAATACAATCCAAGTGCCAACAAAATGACAAGTAACAAATGTGCTTGTAAGACATTCAGCTTTTTGGGATGCCAACAGCATAACCATTACCAAGTGTAAAAAATGATATTGTCCATGAAAAAGAAATAGAAAATACCTTCAACCAATTAAAATTGATGGTTGATTGGTTATGAAGAATCAATCCTTGATATTTAAATTTTGAACACTTCCCAATACTACTGATTGATAATGTGTAGGGTATATAATTTCATTGGTTCTTGTATTTTGCTATAAATCACATTTCACTATATTCAAGATTCACAATTTTAACATATATTACATGTTATGTTCATGGATGACAAACATTTTACATAGCTGACATTTGTTATGCCTGACAGATTTTTTTACATGGCTGACAAATATTTTCATGGATGACAGATCTTTTACATTAAGTTTTGCATGGATAACATATTTTTCACACTAATTTTATGTGGATGACAGATTTTTTATATGGATGACAGTTTTAAAATTGATGACAGATCCTTCACTAAACTAAACCAGATGCAAGTATGTTTTATTTTATAAAACTGAAAATTTGCAATATTTTGTTTTTTTAACATTGTATCTTTTCTTAAATATTATTCAGACGAGCTTCAGATAAAAAATATCAAGATCGTTTGGGGTAAATTTAATTATTGCTTTCATCCTATTTTTATCTCTTTTATGATTATTCTTTTCCTTCTTTACAATATGTATCATGCTTTATTACTATCGTACCTTATTATTGTACTTTGTGAATTGGTGCCTGTTTCTTTCCCATTTCATGCTTGTCATCAAATCCAGTCACCAAATTTGAAAGAAATGTCTCTATACCTATCAATACAAAATTATGTTGTTATGTCCCCGACACATACATAGAAAGTTGTATAGTATTACCAATGTTTCTCTCTCCAATTCATGTCATGTAACATTGCATAATGTACATCATAATTTTGTTTCTGCTCAGTAATTTTGTAAGGACTTGATGGATTGAAACCGAATTTGGTACAAAATGTTTCATTTTGAAGACCTGAGTATTGTTCAGTTTTCACTGTTGTCCAGCAGAGTTTTAAAGAGTTATCACCCCTATTTTACTAAGAATGGGACATTTCTTTTTTTAATCTTACCATATTTGCTTATATGAAACAGTGTATCTAACTATGAAACATCATAGACCTTGATATGTGGTTCCATAGTGTGTAGCCAAGGGTCTGTCCTACTTGTTCTACTTATGATTTCAAGCAAAGATGGTAGAGCCTGATCTGCCATTCTATTGTAATATTTCTTTCACGATAAGACCAAGGGGTCTGTGCAATAAATTCATCAAAATGTTGAGAGTAGGCCTATTATAAGATCTGACAAAGATACCCTATGTGTTTGCCAAAATGTGTTAAAATGAAAGGTATGTTTTTCATCAGATAAATATGGTATTGGATGGCAGATCTGGATCAGCTGTATGTTTTTCACAGTTGTGCGTTACACAGGGTAAATATGGTATTTCTCAAACCCTTATTTGTACACTTGAAATCAGGGTCATTATAGAGATGGTGCTGTTTTCCTTACAATCTCCATAATGGTACTTAACATTAAATTTCTCTCTGTTAGTTGTGATCGTTTTTCTTCATATTATATTTGGTAATAAGTGCTGGAAGAAATACAGAGTTCAAACAAACGTATTTAAAAATAAATATAAATATTGAATTTCAGAATATGAATTAATAAATTCTGATAAAAATTATCAATATAAGCAGAGCAATGTTGATGCTTTTGAATGCGCAGTCTAAAACATTTTAAAATTCCTTTCTACTCGACTTTTGATTTTAATTTAATTTTCAAGGGAATAAGATCATATTGACCCAATGTCTTTACAAATTCATCATTTAATGTAGAGACTTCTACAATTTCAACAAAAAAAGACAAAACTTTCCTTTCCAAAACTTTAAGAAAATGTTTTCACTTTTTTAATTCCTTAAATTTATAACATAAAAAATTAGGTGACTGGACCAGTGCATGATGCATGTACTGTTATATCTTTTGCAGGAGAGTACCCTCATAATTTGTATTCTTTTTTCTTTTCATTCATCTTTATACTTTTACATTGTGTATTTTATTATAGAAGATTGCTGCATGATATTTCCTTTAAAAATGACTGCAGTTATTACAGTGCTTTGATGAGCTTTGCAGACTCTTGAGTCCCAAGTTTTTTATGTCTCACATTAAAATAAAAATGTACCAATATTATAAACTTTGCTAGCTGTTTTAAATTTATGCTTTGCAGGTGCACATGATACAGATTGTACAATATTTACACAGTCCAAACATTTTAAGGCTGAGTTGCCACTATAAAAATGTTGTTTTAAGTTCAGTCTTAACATTCTGTGCCATCAAGGGCTCATTTTAGGGTCGGATTGATTGGCCATGTTAATTGACTGGCACTAGAAGTGATTTACATTATGCACCATGAGATCAATCAGTATGTGTTAGAGTTGCACAATTTAAGTTTGACACCTCTTGTGTAACATACAGTACCAACCCATTCATTCCCAACTTGCCAGATTAAAACTTGGCCTTTAAATAGGCACATAGTCGGTAGCTGAGATTTATTATACTGTGTTCAACAAGAGCTGGATTCCAAAGTGATGGTGATGGTAATTGCATAGTAAATACATCTGGGACAATATACAGTATGTATGGAATGATAAGCTCAAGGGGATTACATAGTAAATACATCTGGGACAATATACAGTATTTATGCCATGATAAGCTCACGGGGATTACATAGTAAATAAATCTAGTAAATAAATCTGGAACAATATACAGGATTTATGCCATGATAAGCTCAAGGGGATTAAATAGAAATACATCTGGGACAATGTATAGGATGTTTGTCATGATAAACTCAATGTGATTGCATAGTAAATACATCTGGGACAATATACAGTATTTATGTCATGATAAACTAAAGGGGATTACATAGTAAATACATCTGGGAAAATATACAGTATATGTGCCATGATTAGCTCAAGGTTATTGCATTGTAAATATATCTGGGACAATATAAAGTATATATGCCATGATAAGCTTAAGGGAATTACATTATAAATGTAATGACCAGTGTGGTTTTATTACTGGACAAGGCTTTATTAGATAAATTATTGTCAGTATTCGTGAAATTAAGGAAGTATTGGCTTATCATTGGTAAATAAATATGGTAAATACTATTTCAACATTTGATGTCATCATGCAAAATGTGCAGTAGCTTATAATTATGCATATTAAGCAGTCTGTATATCCAGTGAAACCTCTCTACAATGACACCTTTATATTAAGGACACAAGGCCCTTTCATCATAAAACTTCACTCGACCCCAGATCTTACTAAAAATATTCTGATCAGTCAGAAGGGTGCATTTGTCAAATTTAAGTAAGATTTCCAAGTCTGGAGTAACACATAGAACTTAAAACATTGTGGAAAGTTTTAAGACGGAAGAGTGAACTCAAAAAGGAAAACATTCATCAATATATATTTTCAGTTTATTTACTTATGTAATTTCTGTATAAATGTCAGCTATACACAGAGATCAGAACTCTATGTTCACATGAATGTTTGGTAAAGACAGATTTCACAGTACATGTGTATAAAAAGGTTTGAGCAAATACAGCATTCTCTCACTATAAGGTTCTTAATTATAACACATTCCAGTTATAAGGTCCATATAGTCATGGATCCCATTTCATTGTGTAATACTAAATTTACAACACCATTTCTATTATGAGATCCATATAGTCGCAGATACCATTTTATTGTGTAATACTAAATTTATGACATTTCTATTATAAGATCCATATAGTCACAGATCCCATTTCATTGTGTAATACTAAATTTACAACACCATTTCTGTTATAAGGTCCATATAGTTATCGATCCCATTTCGTTATGTAATAGTACAGTTATAACACCATTCTGATATAATGTACGTATAATCATGGATCCCAGTTAATTATGTAATACCAAAATTATCTGTATAATGTACTTCATCATAAGGTGATATCACTACAAGGTGGTATACTTTGTAGCTCTCTTTGACATCATTATAATGAGGGAATACAGGTTCAGCATTAAGGAATCAGTTCTCACTTAAAGTAATTCAATATAATTTTCAGATAGTTTGATGCTTTAAGCAGTTATTTGCCTTAATAAAAAGTAATTCTGCAGAGAGATAATGATATTTTGTTTTATTAAATAGAATAAAGCTTGCTTACTAATGTATAGGACATACAGGATTTCTAGCAATCAGGCAATACAAGTTTTAAAGCAGTAAAAATTACTTAATATATGCTCATTTGCCTTATGGAAGAAAACAATAATTTTCAATCATCTAAATTTCCCCACTATTTTTCCTTCAATAGTTTAAAAAAGAACAGTTACAGCATGATTGCATGTGTGTGCATGGGGAAGTTATATTTAGAAGAATTATTATGTTGGCATTGGCATGTTCCAAGACCTAGCTCATATATATATATATATATATATATATATATATATATATATATATATATATATATATATATATATGGATGGATGACTTACCCTCATTTCATCAAAAAGTAGTGGTCTTTGAACAAACTGACCATGACAAAAACAAAATAAATTTTAGGAGATTGAATTGGTTTCCCTTTCAGATCCTGCCCTTTTATGTGTTTAATTTTGTGGGATTCTGTGAAACAAAAATGTAAGGCTAGATAAATGCAGTTGTTTTGAAATAGCATACAAGAAAAGAGGGGATGAGTGGATTTAAGAACATGAAACCAGTCCATTCAAGGCATAAATAATTTCTGCTTTGCTTATCAGTTATGTGTGGTGATGAGATCACTTCAGATATTACCATTCATTATTGTAGTAAATGGTTTGATGACATTTATTCCATGCAGTTGTACAATTTTAGTTTTTAAAGATTTTAATTTATTAAGAAATATATTCTATTGTTTTAATCAAGCCACACAGAAATCTTGAGAGTTCTCAGATATGACGTCACAAATTTTTAAAAAAACAACAGTAAAGAAATCACATGTACCTGTACATTTAAAAACAAAAGACATTTTATTGCATGGAACATTGGAGAAGTTATCCAGGGTATATTAGAATTGTTTCTTTCGGAAAAGGTAAGTCTGAATTTATCTTTTCAATAAAAAAATTGGTTTTCTCAAAAAGATTATTTTATTAGTATGTGTATAATTAGCATTTATGCTGGATATATTTTTTAACAGTATATAAATATAAGTATAGTACATAACAGTATCTGATTATTAATTTCCTGCCATTTTTTTAAAATAGAATTGAAGTGGCTGAGACTGTGCGAAAAGTTCAGAAATGGGTTACCACAGCAACAAATGCTGTTGATAGTGAAGATGCCAAGCTTGTGGAACAGGTATGATTGTTCTTTTCAGTGGAATTATCAAAGAAAACCTCTGCTATAAATTTGGTAGTTGAGTCCATAACAGCTGACTGCAGTATGTACAAAACCTTGGTAGAATAGTGAAAACTATCAATTCTATGAATGTTTGCATGAGCCCTGGGGTGGGGGATAAACAAAAATGCCAGTCCAATGTATAGTAATAGTTTTTAATACCTGCCAGCTTATATAAGAGTCAGGATTAAGACAGACCCATTCTTGATGAAAATGAATCATTGCTGTGTGAGAACATTAATTATGATCTGTAAGCTACAGGTTTCTGGAACTTAACTGAATTATTGTGTCTTTTTGTCAGCTTGGCTGCTGTTTTGGGTAGTGTTTTAGAATGAGAGACATCTAAGACTCCAAACAAAAAGATCAGGACTTTTAAGACTCTAAGCAAAAGCATCAGGTCTTCTAAGACTCTAAGCCAAAAAGATCAGGACTTCTTAGACTCCAAGAAAAAAAATCAGGAGCCATCATGCAGCTGTGTTGTAAATACATGCATTATAGTGAGGTTCCCCTGTACATTACAATGTGCTGATAAAGTACTTGCTTTTGTTTCTTTGAGACATAGGTCAGATCTCAGTTAACAAAATTCTGATCAATACAGAGGATGCTAGATAAGTATTCATTCAGTTTGAAACTTATACATCAGGAGTCTTGGCAACTTTTTAAATTTTAATAGAACTGAGAAGAAAATGTATCACTTAACATTCTGAGATGATTTGTTTATTAAACACTCTAGTATTTTGATGTTTAGTAGAGTTGTTAGCCTTGGACTTAATTGTTTTGTTCATGTGTTGTGAAAAAATGGCATATAATGTGTGTGATACGAACAAATATGAAGCAAATAAATTTCATTTTAAATGAGCACAGATGTTATGTACTGTTTATCACATGACCTTATTCTTCAATTTTATTTTGTAAAACTTAAACTTGATGCATGCCTCAGACTGTATGCTTTAGTCATATGATGTCATGATTACATTATTGACATTATGAGATAACATGTCTAATTTTAAAACAAATATTTGATAGGTCTCTTAAATGTCATATAAAAATGTTATACTATAAAATCAGTTTATTCACAGTGATGTAGATACAGTTGGTGAAAATAATTCCAATTTAATAAGTATTCCAGCAACATTTTGAAAAAGTTCAAATTAAGTCAACAATATAAAGCACCCCTTCATTATAGTGTTAGAGAGCCTCAGAGTACAACTTTATACTGAGACTGCCTTATAATGGGCATGTAATGCTTAATGAGGTGATCCCTCATTATAACACTGTCCATGGAAGCCATATAATACACTTCTTTATAGTGAGATTGACTTGAAATACATTACACATTATACAGTACCCCCTCATTATAACAGTCTATAGCAGCCATATAGTATTTTTTTTATAGTGAGACTGCCTTATAATGTGGTACATAATACATCATGCAGTATTCCCTCCTCATAATGCAGTCCATTGGAGTTATAGTATATTGCTTTATAATGAGACTGCCCAAAGACTTATATATAATACAGTATTCCCTCTTTATAATGCAGTCCATGGGAACTGTGTAGTATACTGCTTAACAGTTAGATTGCCATGTGAGTCATATAATTTTACTACCATTTAATAAGATGCCTTATAGTAGGTACTATGTTACAATGGAAGACCTTATATTGAGGGAGTGGTGTATTTATATTCTAAAAATTCTTTGATGATGTTCAATATTCTATCATGATAGAACATAACTAAAGAGGTCTGTATACTTGTTTAAGGTAAATATCAATTCATCTTTATATCAGATTACAAATGTTAAAACTATTTTTTCATCTGAAATCATGTCAGAACTGAATAATAATAATAATAATAATAATAATATTATTATTATTATTATTATTATTATTATCAGGTTATTAAGCTGCACTCAGAGATGGTTCGCTGGATGGTTCAGGTGTTACTGAGGCTGGCTCCAGACAAGAAAGGTAACTCTAAGGAGGCCAGTGAGATGGCGCTTCTGAGCAGCTCAACAATCAGCCAACTTCATCAGAATGCCAAGGCACTATTTGAACAACTTGAGTCATTTTCCAGATATGTGTCCCTGTAAGTATATAGGTGTATAGATACTTGTAGGTCATGTTCTTTAAAAGTGTTCATATGATAAGAAAGAAAACAATGAAGCATCTAATTGAAATACCAGTTGGACATACCATGTTTTATGCAATATATAAATGAATTTTTAAGATATACTGTCTAGGAGTACTGGCTTGTTTCAGTTTTCCTCTCACCTGGCTGTAAGGCCAAGTGAGCTTATGGTATGGTCCTGCATCTATCAATTTATCTATCAACAATCGATTATCACCACTCTGGAATCCATATTTCTTGACACAGTTTTAGTCAGACTTGGAATATGTGTCTTTATTTTATGCTAGACCGTGAATTACTTGATTTTCCAAGTAAAATAATGGTGATAATTCACAATAGTGAATTATGAGAAATAAGTTTACTGCCATTTAGATAACAAGATAATTACCGTGAAATTAAAAGTTATTTTTAAATTCTTTTGTGCCTGGGTCATCAGGATGTCCATTTCTCATTACAGATGACTCAAGCTCAAATCCAACAAGGCATAAATTATTTTTTTTTGTAATGTGCTATTTCACTTTGAATTGGGAAGGAGAATTATATAGCTGTTTATAATTTCTGTGTGAATAATCTCAAAACACAGCCAAATATAAACAGTAAATTGTGGACATACACAAGATCCATTAAGAAACATATTACTTCTATATGCTTTATAGTACATCTTGCTAGCCACTATATTTGAGCATAAAATAAAAAGAAAATTTGTTTGCTGTGAGTGAATAATGAATATACTTAATCTCATGGGTGAAAAACTTAAGTATTTTTAGTGTTGGCTTTACCACTCGTGAAAATTCTGAGTTTTTCACCCGCTTGATGAAATACATGTATATCTGTAATTTAATCATTTCAAGCAAATATACTCTCTATAATTAGATCTTGGATGAATTCAATAATGAGGAAGATACATGCATATTAATGATGTGATCTTGCATCTGAATTGGCTGAGCTTGTTACCACTCTGGAGGTTGTATTTCTGAACTGATTTTGATCAACTTGGAATACTTGCTTGTATCACTGAGATCTCAGATGAGTTGATAATGAGTGAGATCCATGCATTCCATCAGGTGATCTTGCATCTGATTGATTGAGTCTTGTACCAATCTGGAAGACATATTTTTGATCCGATTTCGATTAAGCTTGCAGTATAAGCTTTTATCATCAAGATCTTGGATAGATTCAATAATAAACAAGATTGACACATATCAGTGAAATGATCTTGCATCTGATTGGCTAAGCTTGTTACCACTCTGGAGGCTGAATATCTGATCCGATTGTGTTCAGACATGGAATATATGCTTTTGTCATTAAGATTTCAGACAGTTTTGCTGATGAGCAAGACCATGCATACTAATGAGATGATCTTACACATGATTGGCTGATCCTGTTACCACTCTGCAGGCCATATTTCTGATCGGATTTTGATCACACTTGAAATGTCAACTGGGTTCAGTAATGACCAAGATCCACACATATTAGATAATCTTGCATCTGATTGTCTGATGTTAATACCACTCTGAAAGCTGTATTTCTTATCTGATTTTTTATCGTACTTGGAACGTATGCTTCCATCACCAAAATCTTGCATTACTTCAATTATGAGTAAGAGACTGCACATGTTAAATATGCCTTCATCTTTTAAAAGGAATTGTTATCAGGGTATAGTAAAATAAGTCAGCATGATGTAAAGGTTGCAAAATAGTTTACATAGGGTGTGTTTTGTACTACTTCATAAACCTGCTGAGTGCAGTGGTCAACTTTTAAGTTATGTAATCCAGGTGAGCAATATCAGGTACACTTGAGCCTCTTGTTTTCTTAATTCTTTCTGGCTTTAATGTCCTTTAGTAACTTGGATTCGGATACAACAGATGTGACAGAATGAATTGTCATTTGTTGTTATGGTTGCTCATCAATGAACTCTTTAAGTCTTAGAAAGTCTAGTTGAAGGTATTGAACTGTACTTCAAGGTTAGTTAAAACTTTTAAAATGTTTTCATTCTGTAAAGGAATAAAGCTTAGAAAATGTGATATATTTGTCTTTGAAATGTTACAAAATAGATGTATTTTTCATTTTTGAGTGCAGTATATCAGTATGCATGGTGTAAGTCATTATATAAATGATAAATTCTTAGTGAATTTAAGTGCCAGATGTTACAAGTTACAGTTAAATAAGACAAGTGTTCAAATTGCATTTTGTGATTTGTGATTTGGATTTGGATTTTTTTTAAAACGTAGCTTTAACAATTTTTCAGTCATATCGCTACGATGTCTGCAGTGTGGCAGTTTATAGTGATGTCTAGCACTGGGGCATCATGCCGCAGACATGTAGCCTGATGTCCCACCTAGTCACATTATCCTGACACCAGACCGACCAGTCCTAACATTAACCTCTTAATACTGAGCGCCTAGCGAGGCAGCTGTTAGTACCATTTTTATAAGTCTTTGGTATGACTCGGTCAGGGTTTGAACCCACGACTTCCCACATCCGAGGCAGACGCTCTAACCACTAGGCCACCGGAGCGGTCAAATTGCATTTTTAATGATATAGAATGATATAGATACTTGGACTGTCAAAATATTGAAATTGCTCAAATTTATGTATGGAAATTTCTTTGTGTTGTGAACAATGGCAGATATTTGCCACTAGGTATATTGATACTGTATTGTCTGTATTGTATACTTTGTACAGAATAATAAATGCTGTATTATGTACATTGAATACTTTGTATGAATACTAAATGCCGTATTATCTAAATTGTATTCTTTGTACTTCTTACAGAACTCTGTATTATGCTCATTATATATTATGTGCTAAATAATTTTGTTTTTATTTCTACTGAATAATGAATACAATGATTTACTGTATTGTTCAGTTTTGGTCAGCATTATCTAGAGGCATCTTTGAAGGATGACCTTAAGAGTAAGACTATGTAAGTTCTAAGATTTTTAATGTGACATTATAATAAGCTTAAACATTGGTAACCACCCCATGCTACCATGCAGATAAACAATTAAACCCAACTATGAAATACTCATTTCTAACCTCATAACTTTTAAAAGCATGCTTACAGAGAAATCTTTAATGAACTAATTCTTTAATAAAATGCATGTTTAGGGAGAAATTTTAGATTCATTTATGAACTGAAAAAGTAATTTATATTCCTCTAATTATAAAGCATGAATGCTATTTATGATTTTTATGGAAAATTTCTATAAATAAAAGCAGTCAGCAGTCAAATGCAGATTATTAAGCTCAAGTAGTCAGTACAGGTTATTAATCTGAATCAGTCAAATGCAGGTTATAAACTGAAGCAGTCAAATGCAGATTATTAAGCTCAAGTAGTCAGTACAGGTTATTAATCTGAATCAGTCAAATGCAGGTTATAAACTGAAGCAGTCCAATGCAGGTTATTATTAATCTGAATCAGTCAAATGCAGGTTATAAACTGAAGCAGTAATGCAGGTTATGCCAGTGTATCATTATTATTTCTTCTTAATCTGATTTTTCTTTTGGTTGTCAAATTATTTGCATTAATATGAAAATAATTAGGAATACTGTCAGTAGATGCCAAATTAACTCCAGTTCTTTATTTGGTAGTCTTGAACATGAGACATTTTAATGAACACAGTTTTATTTTTGTTAAAAAGATTTTCAGTACAGATACAGTGTCTAGCATTGTATTTCACTCGCTGGAACTTAGCTTAAATTGATAAGCCAGTATCATTAGCTGGTAACTTGTAAAATCTGTCTTCTGATTCATTCAATCATTCCCATAACCACTGGCTGGAAACTTCCCCTGAGCTGCAGTGATCGGTTGGTAGTTTCACATCAGTACGATGCATCATGGAAAAAAGTTAGAGAGATTTCATACATTCACTAAGGTAGCAGATGATAGTTGTCCAGGATCTCACAAGCAATGGAAGTGTGATGCACTTGTCAGTGAAGTTTTGTAGAAAAAAGAGTGGCAACCTTATGTGAATATTACAATATTATCAATTCAGACTCAGTGCCTAGTGTGATGAAGTTGTTTTTATATCTAATTGTAATCAGAGTTTTATGGTCTAGCTTTAATTGTTAAATCAATAATTATGATCAGCAACCAAGTTAAAACAAACCCTTTGTACAAATTAACATTAATTGGGGGGGAGTTTACTCTTAAAGATTGGATAGTAATCAGGTACAGTAAGATTTGTCTACCTTTGAATGTAATTCCTCTAAATAATGTTCTAAATATTTCTTTCTTCATTTCTTTTGGCAGTCCAGAAATGAAAGACATGGTGTACAAATAAATTGTTGTTGCATTTTAATGTTGTTTGCAGCATGTTGTTACCTTTGCATGAAATTAGACATTTGGAGATAACTGCATGGATTAAAAACAACACATTTATTTACAAATTTTGTTATTGTTATACTGTATTTCAATATTATGTTAAAAACTGTAAGCCAAGCATTTTAGAAATTGTGCTAAGGGTACTCTTTATTCTGACCACATTATCATTCACTTTCATGGATAATTCCTATTAGGCTTTTAGTCCTGCTAGTCATAGATTAGAAGAATTTATATGATGGCCTGTCATCCATCCATTTATTATATCAAATTTGTTATCTTGTGATGTCTAGTTGGTCTTAAATAAAACATGTGCTGATCTGATATCCAATATGGCTGCCACAGTGGCCATCTTGAAAATCTTACTGCTACTCCTAGATGGAAAGTCATGTCGTCATTGGGTTTTCACCAAAAGACTTATGTCAACAAATTACTAAAGGAAAATTGTGCTGATCTGACATCCAATTTGGCTGCCACAATTGCTGAGTTAAATCTTATTTTGTTCAAGAATATCAAAGATGGTTTCAACGCTCAGTAATTAAAATTGAAATAGTCTCATTTTGAATTTCAGGAAATCCTTTTCAGACAGTAGAGTATCAGCCCTTTTGAAGAACTCTTGTTTAATATAGGATAACTCCTTTTAGGTCAACTTGTAAGATTGTTACATGTGAAGAAAATATTTGCTTTTAAACTGTTAAAAGTTATAAGATTGTTTCCAGTTTTCTATTTAAAACAATGCAACTTGCTTATCATGCTTTCACAGTGGTGTTTAATAAAAAAAAAGCATTTAAAAATGTCCCTCTCAGACAATAGAAATATTGACCTAAAAGAAGGAAGAAAGCAGATTAGGAAAGAGAAAACTCTTAAGGTATTGGGAAGTAACTACCATGATGTGGCCTAATGTTCATTATTCAGTTCATGTTATTATTCACTTTCCACAAAAATATTGTTACAGTTCTGTTAGAACTAAGAAATGTTCCTTACAGTTTGTTTTGTATTTATTTCATTGGTTCCTTATTAAAGTTCAGATGATAAACATTTTATATTTATATATCATGATTCAATTTGCAGCCCAGATAAATTAATTGTTAAATGTGGATACTATGTACCCTCAAAAGTGTGACACATTTTTGTTGTCTTATTTAAAATCATTTCAAAAGATACAGGTTGTTAATTGATTGTCTGTCTGTTTATCTACAGGAGTTGGAAAGGACGAGCTGGCCTGAGGTTTAGAAATTTACAGCTACTTTGCATTTTTATTACAGACCCTGAAATGGGTAATCTTACCCATAAAACAAAAATGAAATACAGAATGAATGCCAACAACATAAATAATGCAATATGAACACAAACAAAATAATGAATGTATTCTGAAGAAACTGGAGAGCTTAAATGGAACCAAATGAAAATACATTTTATGCATCAATTTGAAAATACATTTTCAACAATTTACTGCTAAGTCTCCTCTGTTGAAAGCCCTTGCAGATGATTATCCAGGATCAGCCATTTCAAATAATTATCCAGGATCAGCCTTTCACATTATAATCCATGATTAGGTTATTTACACTAACTGAAGTTTTTTTAAATTCCTTACAAACTATGCCGTTGTTCTTGCCCAGACAGACAAAACAACTGTCATTGATGTGATGTCATCCCTGTTGGTTGTGTTTGGAGAAGCTTTATTTGAATGAAATGAAATTAGAAAAAAATTTTCTGTCAAATACTTTTCAACTGTACTGTTAATTTATTACAGTTTGAGTTATATTTTAATCTACCATACATTATATGGTGTCATTTGCATTTCATGCATTTGCTGTTTCATAAATGCACACTTTTAATGAAACAATATACATTCTTTCAGACACTAAAAAATGGAGAACTGGACTTGTCCATTTTGGTTAAAATGCATTTTCATTTTGATTCCAAATGAGTGAAAGTGAAAGGACATCATGGCTAAAGGCAATAAATGTAAAATCTGAATGCATTTCAGAGATTATCAGTGAAAAACGTTTTTTGAGATAACAGATGCAATCCAAACTTGAATGCAGATGGAGTATAAACAGAATGCAGATTTGGTAAAATTACTCATTTCAGGTCTTTTGTATGTTTAATTAAGCAGATGCACATTTTATTCAGCTTATTCATTAAACAGGAAATTTTTTATTTTATTTTATTGCACCCAACTTAAAAATGAATGCAGTATTTTGGATTCACATCTCAATCTATCTGTCCATCCATTTTTCCTTCCTATGTTGGCTACAACTCAAATTTTAATACATTGTTTAAGACAAAAACCTGCAGTGTCTATGCATCTTGAGATTAAGTGTCAGACATCTAAACTAGGTCACTGTGACAATATCTACAGTAGTTATTCCAGATTGCTTTAAAATGAATTCCAATACATTTACCTAACTTTAATTTGGTTGTATCTTGAGATATTATATATGTTGCACAGTAAAAACTGTTTCACTGTGATCTACTTTCCAGGGTTTATTCAGTATTGTTGCAACATGTTTTTTTAGTTACGACTTGTGTCACAGAAGCAGTGGTGTTTGTGAGGTCCTGTTTGCTAACCTCTTTAGTTGCATGCTTAGTTTTAAAAAAACAACCTGTTGCAAAGCACATTCCAAACAATAGAAATACTTAAGATATTATTAAAACATAACTAAACACTAGTGGTTTTCCACAAGAGCTTTTCAACAAGAACAGTACAAGCAGAGTTATTTGAAGGACTCCTATTTTCAATTTTCTCATTATTTTGCCACTGCCCTCACAATTGTCAATATGATAAAAACATGCTTCATATATGCATGCATGCTGAATTTTTTTTAAGTCGTAGTTTCCAGTTGCTATCTTTTACTCTGTCATCATTGTTCATCTAAAGTCATTCATTTTTAAAGATTTTACATGCAAATTATATAGGCAAAGTGAAAATTTTCTGTAGTTTTGTGTCTGTAGCCATCATGAATAAAATAAATTCAAAACTGAATGACAATGATAATTCTAAGAGAATTCATCCATAGATGTTTAACATACACATAATTCAGTTGATATCTTTCCATCAGGCTTTTTCTATATTGTTGATACAGATAAAAGTAAAACTTGTTCCATTGGAAGCTTTGATATAGTAGTCTGCCACAATTAAAGGCAAATTAGAAGTTTGATTTATTTCTCTAGTATGCATTATTAAACAATTCACATTTGTACTTTTTTATACACAAGCAAATGTGCTACAATATTTGTATTGAGGTAAAATAGGGCCTACAGATAGGAGAGGACTCTTTAAAAACATATAGTATTTCTGTCAGGTAAAATGGGTCATATATAGGGATCTTTAATTATATATAGTATTTCTGTCAGGTAAAATGGGTCATATATCAGGATCTTTAAGATTGCATAGTATTTATGTCAGGTGGAATGGGTCATATATAGGGATCTTTAAGATTGCACAGATTTTCTGTCAGGTGAAATGGGTCATATATAGGGATCTTTAAGATTGCACAGATTTTCTGTCAGGTGAAATGGGTAATATATAGGGACCTTTAAGAAGATACAGTATATTTATTGAGGTTAAATAGGGCCCAGAGATAGGGATCTATAAGAATATTCAGTTTTTTGCACAGAGGTAAAATAGGGCCTATATACATGAGGGGGGTCTGCAAGAATATACATTATTTGTATTGAGGTAAAATAGGTTCTATGGATAAACAAGGGATCTATCAGAATATACAGTATTTGTATTGAAGTAAAATAGGGCCTGTTGATAACTAAGGGATCAGTAAGAGTCCTTAAGAATATACAGTATTCATATGAAAGTAAAATATATTCATATGAAAGTAAAATATATTCATATGAAAGTAAAATATATTTATATGAAAGTAAAATATATTCATATGAAAGTAAAATATATTTATATGAAAGTAAAATATATTCATATGAAAGTAAAATATATTCATATGAAAGTAAAATATATTTATATGAAAGTAAAATATATTCATATGAAAGTAAAATATATTCATCTGAAAGTAAAATATATTTATATGAAAGTAAAATCAGGCACATGGACAGAAGAGGGGTGTATAAGAATATACAATATTTATATTGAAGTAAAATAGAGAGAGGGGTCTTAAAGAATATACATTACTTGTATTGAGGTAAAATAGGACTTATAGATGGGAGAGGGGTCCTAAAGAATATACATTACTTGTATTGAGGTACAATAGGACTTATACATGGGAGAGGGGTCCTAAAGAATATACAATATTTGTATTGAAGTAAAATAGGACCTATAGATAGAAGAGGGGTCTTAAAGAATATACAGTATTTGTATTGAGGTAAAATAGGGCCTGAAAAGAGATCTATAAGAAAATATTGTATTTGTATGAAAGCAAAATAGACCTATAGATAAGTGTTGAATCTTTAAGGATAAACAGTTAACTCCATTTTAAAAATCAGATATAAGAAATGATGGACATTACATAGCATATTTGTTTTAAATGATATTTTACCTCTGTTGTAACAAAACTCAGATTATGATACATTTCTGGGGTTGCTTGGATTTATTATAGTCCATGTTTACTGCACTTAGGACAAAGAAGGCATATCTGTATTTTGTATATTCTAGTTGCTGTGGTGGAATAGTGATGGAGAACACCCAGGGGAGGAGAGATAAGATGGAGGAGGATGCAGAACATGAACTTAAGGATCTCCAGAGACTCTTGGTATTTAGACTGTTGGGATATAATTAGACTTTGTGGATATAATTAGACTATGTGGATATAATTAGACTATGCAGATATAATTAGACTATGGGGATATAATTAGACTATGCAGATATAATTAGACTGTGTGGATATAATTAGACTGTGCAGATATAATTTTAGACTATAGGGATATAATTAGACTATGAGGATATAATTAGACCATTCCTGTTTAATTCTACCTTTAGTAAAGCACATATTTTAATTTTATATGTACAGTGTTCTTCACAATTAAGCACCTCAGTATAATGCAGTTCTTTAAATAATATGACTATGGTAATGACTATGGTAATGAATGAAATTATGAACTTACCCCAGTATAAGGTAACTTCACTATAATGTAGTACACATGTATGACTTCCTATAGCAGGGTTATAGTGAGGAATCCATGCATAAGGTATACTCAGCTGTGAACAGAGAAGACAAGTATCTCCTGTTGTAGAATCATATACAGTCAGATCTGGGTCTTTCATTAGTAGAGCAAACAGCAAAGGCCTTGATGTGCCAGCACATTATGTTACTGAAACAGCAGATCTGTCTACACTGTTTGGTCTAACAGTGAAGACTTTAATATACCAACACATTATGCCACAACAGATCTGTGTACACTGTTTGGTCTAACAGTGAAGACCTTAATATATGCTAATACATTATGCCAAACAGATCTCTGTACACTGTTTGGTCTAACAGTGAAAACCTTAATATGCCAGCACATTATGCCACAACAGATCTGTGTAAAGTATTTGGTCTAACAGTGAAGACCTTAGTATGCTAAAACATTATGCCAAGCAGATCTGTGTACACTGTTTGGTCTAACAGTGGAGACCTTAATATGCTAACACATTATGCCAAACAGATCTCTGTACACTGTTTGGTCTAACAGTGAAGACCTTAATATGCTAACACATTATGCCAAACAGATCTGTGTACACTGTTTGGTCTAATAGTGGAGACCTTAACATGCTAACACATTATGCCACAACAGATCTGTGTACACTGTTTGGTCTAACAGTGAAGACCTTAATATGCTAACACATTATGCCACAACAGATCTGTGTACACTGTTTGGTCTAACAGTGAAGACCTTAATATGCTAATACATTATGCCAAACAGATCTGTGTACACTGTTTGGTCTAACAGTGAAGACCTTGATATGCCAGCACATTATGCCACAGCAGATATTGTGTCTACACTGCTTGGTCCAACATTGAAGACCTTAATGTGCCAACAAATTATGCCACAGCAAATCTGTCTGCACTGCTTAGTTTAACAGACAACTTTGATATGCCAGCACATTTTGCCACAACAGATCTGTGTCTACACTGCTTGATCCAACATTGAAGAACTTGATAGGCCAGCACATTATCAGAGTCTATACCACTTAGTTCAGATCATTAGTAAGGCAAATGGAAGAAATACCTTGATATGCCAGAACATTATGCCAAAGCAGATCTGGATCTGTATTGTACAAAGCGTAATATAGTTTACACATTTTTTTGTCCAGGAGAATTTGGTAGAGAGGTCAGAGAGGCAATTAAGAGGGAACACTCATAATCAGCAACTTAAAATCTGGAATATGTCTTCAAAATATGTGGAAATATCAAGAACACCTTGAATTTTTATTTTCCTTTTGCCCTTTTAATTGGTTTATGGAGAATGTAATTTCTTCATGTTTTCAGTAACAGAGTTAAGTCTTGTATTATTCCTTCTGCATTGCTAGTCATGTAAGTTAAGTATATTCATCATAGAATTCACAAGCAGTGTTTTCATTCAGTATAAATGTCTACACTGGTATAAATGTGTATAATCAGCAATTCAATATAAACTCCTTTGATGAATCATTTTTAAAGAAATTATACAATTTTACAAATAGAGAAGTTTTGTATATCAAGCATTTGCAGATTTGTATGTGCTGTAACCTAATTCCATTATTTAATTAGGCTACAAATGTTTTATGCAGATATTATTGTGGAATCATTATAGTTAAACAAATTAGTAATTCAATGCAGGTTTTGTAGGATTTGTCAGAAATAAATAAATAAAGTTTGGAGATATATTTTGATATACTTGTATGGGGAAGTAATTGTACATGGTTTGTATACCACAGCAAATGGTAATAGCTACAGCTGTATGTTGGTTGTTAGGTTCTGCTCTAGTTTCATACTTTGTACAGGGTTTGATTTTCAAAGAAAAGAGTTTCCCAGAACCTTATTGGTAAAGGATTGTGTTACTCTTATGTATTGTTCAAAGAACTTTTATTTGCCTTTATTTTTGTGTATCGATTGATTTTTGTCATTTTGGTTGGAGATGTACAGCTCGGCCTTGTTTCAGATGTGCATATCTCAAAAGGCTATTTCCACAAGTTCAGTGGTATATTATAATTTTTTTTACCTGATAACTTTTTTTAAAAGAATTATATATATATATATATATATATATATAGAGAGAGAGAGAGAGAGAGAGAGAGAGAGAGAGAGAGAGAGAGAGAGAGATATTATTTCATTTATTGTACTTTCAGAAGTTAGTATTGTCTATTCAGGTAAAATTAATTTTCCCTGTCTTGATAACTGCAAAAGTTAGTGTACTTTGGAGTAGTTTAAGCTCATTTCTTGAGCACATTGGAACTGCCATTCTAATTTGCTGTCTGCTTAAGGCAGCATGTTGTTTCCTTAATACCACATAATTTTATGTGGGGATTTCAGTTACAGTACATGAAAGTAACCTAGAGGTATGCCAACATTCTCTCCATTTTTGCTTGATGCAAATGGACACATCTATACCTTATGCCTATCCCACTTTCAGAGTACTTAATAACCCTAGGGCATGACCTAATTGAAATGTGACTTTATATCATGAAAATGATGCAACAAATGAGTAAAGGGATATCCAAGATGTTGCTATAATTTACCTGAGCTTTTGAAAAATTATAAAGATCTTTGTAGAATGAAACAAAAATATGGAGGTACCAGTGTCATAATCAGATTGCATATCAATGCATCATCAGAAATAGCCCAAAAGAGGTTTCCAGGATTGGTTTTATTGTATAAGGTAACCAGTAGCTTTAGTTTTGAAACTTGAGACATGCTGATTATTAGAATGCTATATTTACTAGGGGGAGGGGGTACACGGTAGGCCATTCCATGTGATTCCAAGGCAGAGGGGGATATTTTCTAACACATACCAATATACATGGTAGACCATTCCAAGGGGGGTGGGTATTTTCTATTACATGCAATTCAGATACAGCATAATTTGACAGAAATAAACAGTACAATACGTGGACAATGAATTCTACAATTTATTGTAGCTACCAGTATATTCTTAAGATTATAATACATGAATCATGAATTAATGCATTATTGTTTTCAGAATAATTAAACACTGTTAAACTACTTGATTAGGCCACAAAAAATATCCTAGTTAAAGATCAAACTGTTGTGTCATATTTGAAGGTGAACAGCATAATTGATCTGTTGATGGTTCCTTTCACTACTTTCATTGGTACTGAGTCTAGAAAAGATGTAGGTGTGCCACTGTAGTGTGCAAGCATTTGATGTACCACTGTAGTGTACAAGTGTTTGATGTACCACTATAGTGTGCAAGCATTTTGGAGTACCACTGTAGTGTGCAAGCATTTTGGTGTACCACTGTAGTGTGCAAACATTTTATCATTTTATCATAAATCTGCTCAGCTCTCAGACCAAGTTTCATCTCTTTCATTTTAGCATGAGTGTGAGGACTGGATCAATACAGCCAAGATTCTTACCTGTCAATTGATGGGTGAATCAATGGAAAAGTTGTTCCCTGAGGTTGCAGGGGTGGAAGGTGCTTCTCATCGCAGGGACATGAGGCGGCCAGGGACAATAGCTTATACTGACATGGAAAAACTGGAACAACCAGCCACACAGGAGGCGCAACCTGCTAAGGAAGCTGATAAGGTGAGATATGGAAGATTCTGTAATTAGCTTGCAATAGTAATCTTGTTTTCTATCTGGCCATCTGTCAACAGTATGGTTTCCTCTAGATAACTTGGTTGGAATTTGTTGGATTTTAACAAGATTTAATATGAAGTTTTTAATTAATGAAAATACATAAAAAGTTAAATTTCCAACCTTCTGTGTCATCCTTTATAGGAGTTATAGTCCTAATTGCCTATCATTCCGAGCTTGTTTTCAGAGTTTAATGTTATCAGGATTGTTGAATTCCAACAAAATTTGACATGCATCTATCTTTATATTGATGAGACTTGAATGAGTCAGATTTCTAACATTACACACGACATCTTTTACATGAGTTATGCCCCCTGATAATTTTGGCTTTGGTTTCCACAACATGACATTACCAATATTTGTTGGATTTGTTGACTTTGTGTTGATGAGACCTTGCATGAATTTGATTTCCAGCATTCAACATTCAACATTACTGGAGTTATTACCCCTAATTGTCTGCTGTCCTGACTTTTTTGTTTCACTAACATAATTTTATCAAGGATTGTTGATTGATTTCTGACAGATAAATTTAGCATGAGCAATTACATGGATGAGACCTTAAATGAATCTCATTTCCAGAACTCCATGACATCATTTACAGCAGTTGTGCCCTGATTTCACATGCTCCTGGGCTTTGGTTTTCATGACAACTTTACCAGCACATGTCAGATTTAAATTAATTGGAGCATGCCACTTCATGTACTTTACACTGATGAGATATTTGTAGGAGTATGGATTCCATCATTCCACATCATCATTTACTGGGATTATAGCCCATCCTCTGAGTTTCTCCTAGATAACTTTGCTAAGGATTTTTGGATTTTATCAAATTTAAAATGTAGCTTTATATTGAATAAAATCTTTTTAAATAGTTTCATTTCTAATATTGCATGAAATAATTTACAAGAATTATATCTTATGTTTCTCATCCTCTTAACTTTGGCTCCTGCAGTGCAACTTTACTGATTCTTGATGGATTTTAAGCAAACATAGCATACACTTTTATATTGATGAGGCCTTGAAAGTGTTAATTACCAACATTGTACATTACCCTTTTAGTAGAGTTATACCCCTTGATTGCACTGCAGCATAATTTTACTGCACGGTTGAATTTCATCCAAATGTATTAAGCACATTTATATTGATGAGACCTCGAATGAATTGGACTTCCAGCCTTCCACATCATTTACAGGAGTTATAGCCCCTGAAGTGTTCATTATCCTAACTTTGGTTTCCCAACAAAACTTAATTTATTTTGCACCATGTCAAGTGATTTGTAGTAAGTTGGGTGTCATTTGTTAAAATTAAATTTATTTTGCGTCAATTCTGCAACAAGTTTTGATATATACTCATGTAAAATTTGATTCAAACTGTAAACAACAGAGACCTGATCTGCCATCACACAATGTGCTGGCAGATCTGTGTCTGTCATGTTTGTTGTACTGATTATTCCTAACAAACTGCAGACACCTAGGTGTGCTGTTGCATTATATAATGGCAGATCTGGGTCAACGTAATTTGAAGTTGGACTCAATATATAAACAAGTATGTATGGTAGTTCTTTTGGTAACCCTGTGCCAACTTAAGGTGGACATAGAACTAAGACAAAACTACAAATCTTAGATGAGCAGCTGCTGATCCTCTGCTTGAACTGAGGATCAAGTCTGGACTGCAGAGGTGTAGTACAAGTGCACTGTCACTGCATTATCCAGATAATTTGTAGTTGTTTACTAAATATTCCAATTTAGCTTTTTTGTTTGAGGGGGTGACACTTTACAGAAATAAGAAATATCATTTTCCTGATAAATTGTACATTTTCAGGCAAGATAGTTATCTCAATGAAAATGAACAAGTTAAAAACAACACTGATGTTGAGATGGTAAGCCATGTTAGAATCTATCAAACAATACAGGCTGTCTTGAAACCTGCATGCTTTTGGCCATCACAATTTGGTATATTTTTTAATGCAGCCAAGATGTCATTCTTCATTTACAGTTCATGTTTTAATACTTTTTTATAAATATTTTCCAATTTCAGGATGAGAAGCCAGCTGTTGAGGTTCAGGAAACAAGAGTTGGACAAGAAAAAGCTGATGGGGAGTCAACTCAAAATGAGGACAAAAACCATAAAGAAAAAACAGTTAGTATAGAATGGTAGACAACGTTAGTGGCTGAAAGTTGTTACCCTTGGGTTACTTATTTTGGCCAAAATAAAAGAAGTGGGAAGGTGCCATTTTAGATCTTGTACCCTTTGCATGTTCCAAATAAATTTTAAACCCTGTTACAAACTATTTGAATAGAGTACCCCTTCAATGCAGACAGTACCACAAAAGAGACACAGTTTTCAAAGGAAATTAATTTGTATGCTGATACAGTGGTCCTCCTCTTGAGAGGCTACACCTTGTCAGAGATGACCACCCTGACAGACACCAAAATATTGTATATTTATCCATACTCAGAGACCACAACCTTACTATACACCAAAATATTGTATTTTTATACTTACTCAGAGGTCACTGTCTTGCCAGCCACCAAAATACTGTATTTTTGTCTGAACAATTTTAAAAAAAGAATTGAAGATATTTGTGATGTCCTCTGTCTGTCCATCAATCCATCAATCCTTCTGTTGGTCTGTCCATTTATCCATCCATCAGTCCTTCCATTGTGCTTGTCCATCCATCCATCCAGCCATCCATCAGTCCTTCTGTTGGTCTGTCCATCCATCCTTCAATCCTTCCATTGTGTCTGTCCATCCATCAGTCCTTCTGTTGGTCTGTCCATCGATCCATCAATCCTTCCTTTGTGTCTGTCTATCCATCCATCCATCCATCCATCCATCAATCCTTCTGTTGGTCTGTCCATCCATCCATTAATCCTTCCATTGTGTATGTCTATCCATCCATCCATCAGTCCTTCCATTGTGTCTGTCCATCTATCCATCCATCAATCCTTCTGTTGGTATGTTCATCCATATATCAGTTCTTCCATTGGGTCTGTCAATCCATCCATCTATCAGTCCTTCTATTGTATCCATCCGTCCATCCATCCATCCATCAATCCTTCCATTGTGTCCATCCATCCATCCATCCATCAGTCCTTCTGTTGGTCTGTCCATCCATCTTTCAATCCTTCCATTGTGTCTGTCCATCCATCAGTCCTTCTGTTGGTCTGTCCATCCATCCATCAATCCTTACTTTGTATCTGTCTATCCATCCATCCATCCATCCATCAATCCTTCTGTTGGTCTGTCCATCCATCCATTAATCCTTCCATTGTGTCTGTCTATCCATCCATCAATCCTTCCATCATGTCTGTCCATCTATCCATCCATCAGTCCTTCTGTTGGTCTGTTTATCCATCTATCAGTCCTTCCATTGTGTCTGTCAGTCCATCCATCTATCAGTCCTTCCATTGTATCCATCCATCCATCCATCAATCCTTTTGTTGGTCTGTCCATCCTTCCATCAATCCATTGTGTCTGTCCATCCATCCGACCATCAGTCCTTCCATTGTGTCTGTCCATCCATCTATCCATCAATTCTTCTGTTGGTCTGTCCATCCATGCATCAATCCTTCCTTTGTGTCTGTCCATCCATCCATACATCAGTCCTTCTGTTGGTCTGCCTTTCCTTCCATTAGTCCTTCCATTGTGTCTGTCCATCCATCCATCCATCCATCAATCCTTCTGTTGGAATGTCAATCCATCCATCAGTCCTTCCATTGTGTCTGTCCATCTATCCATCCATCAATCCTTCTGTTGGTCTGTCCATCCATCCATCAGTCTTTCCATTGTGTCTGTCCATCCATACATCCATCCATCAGTCCTTCCATTGTGTCTTTCCATCCATCCATCTATCTATCAGTCCTTCCATTGTATCTGTCCATCCATCCATCCATCAATCCTTCTGTTGGTTTGTCCATCCATCCATCAGTCCTTCCATTGTGTCTGTCCATTCATCCATCCATCAATCCTTCTGTTGGCCTGTCAATCCATCCATCCATCCATCAGTCCTTCCATTGTGTCTGTCCATCTATCCATCCATCAATTCTTCTGTTTGTCTGTCCCTCCATCCATCAGTCCTTCCATTGTGTCTTTCCATCCATCCATCCATCTATCAGCCCTTCCATTGTATCTGTCCATCCATTGATCCATCAGTCCTTCCATTGTGTCCATCCAACCATCCATCCATCAGTCCTTCCATTGTGTCTGTCCATCCATCCATACATCAGTCCTTCCATCAGTCCTTCCATTGTGTCTTTCCATCCATCCAGCCATCAATCCTTCTGTTGGTCTGTCCATCTATCCATCAATCCTTCCATTGTGTCTGTCCATCTATCCATCAGTCCATCCATTGTGTCTCTCCATCCATCCATCAAATCCCTCTGTTTGTCTGTCCTTTCATCCCTCAGTCCTTCTGTTGTGTCTGTCTATCCATCGATCCATCAATCCTTCTGTTGTGTCTGTCCATCCTGCCATCAATACTTACATTTTGTCTGTCCATTCATCCATCAATCCTTCTGTTGTTTTGTCCATCCATCAATCCTACCATTGTGTCTGTCCATCCATCCATCCATCCAATGGTCTGTCCATCCATTTGTCCATTACTGCAACTCTGCTTCTACTGCTGGGTCAAAATTCACAAAACTTTATACTTGGATTGCCCCTAATGTGACTGTCTGCAAGAGGGATATCATCACTTGCTCCAGGAACAGGGATCCTTAAGAGGGTGTCAGAGTTCAAATGTACAATAACTTAATTGCAGTGATGCTTCAAATATTTTCTAACTACAAAGCTTTATATTTGCTGCCAGTGCAGCACAACATATCATATATGGGATGGGTTTTGTGTAATAATTCCCAGGTCACTATTGGGGTGGGGTTGGGGGTGAATAATATGCATTAAAAAGCATGGGGATTTTAGTGTACTTTCCATTGTGTCCCTTTCAAGAGATCCGGTTTACAAATGCAAGCTTTTGGTTTAGAAGTGTTGGCCTCAAAAATGGGAACCACTTCATCTAAAATCTCAAACATTTGTCTCCTTCTTGTGTTGAAAAACAGATTTGCCCAAAAATATGTTTTATTTTCAAAATTGGTACACTATGCTTAATGATGAAAAAGGATCCTTGTTTAGAATTTTGATTTGGAAACCTTCTCCCATTTTGACGTGTCTAGGAAATTTAAAGTGATAGTACACATACTAACTACACTCCACCACTATACATATTACATATGGTGCACAGTCTATATGGCATACAGTCTGTATTGCTCAAAGTCTGATACATAGGCATACAGAATTCTCTGCTTGGCAGCCCTGTCTAAAAGAAAGAGTGCCTAGGGCCTATGAAGGTCTTAAAACGGCCCTGTCTGTATACACAATAATTGTTTAATAATAAAATAATAAGTACAGGTTGATTTATTTATCTCAGCATTTCATATTTAATAATGGAGTCAGCTGGAGATTCTGGTGGCCTCAAAGACCCTTGATATGGCTGTAGTCTTATTCTAATTCAAATACGTCACATCATACATCACAACCACATTGAATCATACACAAACAAATGTACATAATGTCATTTTACCTAGTTTGCCAGTTTAAACACAATGGATAGGTCCTATTGATTTGTAAAACACTAGAAAGGCTATATGAATTAAACATTTGTTAACACAAAAATAACGTTGTCAACACAGTCAACAAATGCAATCCGAAAATGAGAATCTGAAAGTTCTTGTTCATACTTAAAATAGCTCCTGAGTGTATGACTGCAGTAATGGAAGGCTACAACATTGTTT
This sequence comes from Megalonaias nervosa, assembly GCA_016617855.1. Classification (NCBI taxonomy): domain Eukaryota; kingdom Metazoa; phylum Mollusca; class Bivalvia; order Unionida; family Unionidae; genus Megalonaias; species Megalonaias nervosa. The sequence goes on from JAECUM010012881.1 coordinate 48,147, forward strand.
ATCTTACTGTACCCTCCTACAAAAACTCCCTATGACATACACTATGTCCAATCAAGTCCGAACTACTGCTAGTAGTAGTAGTCTAGTACCGTATAGTCTCAGTATAGTCAACTGTAAAACATCATATTAAGTTGAAACTTACTGCACTCATTTTTTCTATTTTTCCTGGTTGGGCTGGGCCCCCAAGATGGTCAGACCCCAGAGCACAGCTGTACCTGCTACCACAGCAGTTATGCCACTGGATGTATGTTGCCATTATCTAGGACAAACTCAATAGGTTATCCAATGTCTAGCAACTTGATGTATATATTACATACGGCAAACTGGATAGGTTATCCACTGATCAACTGTCCAACTGCTGACTAACTCAAACAGGTGGCAACTAGGTAAACACCAACACCTCAGTGGGCGATTAGACTGGTTGGCAAGCTTATAGAAGGCCTGTTATATAAGATTTACTTGACTGATTTCTACCACACTTGGGTGAGAGAAAAATTCAGCTGTAGTGACTCAGTGATGAGGTGTGCAGGGTTTATATTTAATCCAAATATGGCTAGGTTGGTCATTGTGATAAACATCTTGTTCTGACACTTTACAATATTTGCTTTAGAAATATACAACTTTCTGTCAGTTGATGTGCTCAATTGTTAAAACATTTTTGCTTCAGGAGGAAACAGAGGGGACTGACGACATGATGGAGGAGCTTGAGGTGATAGGCGGGGATGAGAACACACATCATCATAAACTGGAGCAGCGTCCTAGTCAGCCATTTGAGAGTGTCATACCCCCAGTTCCAGGCCCACCTGGAGTAGCCCTTCATAAAGTCAGTCCCACCACTGACACCCCTGACACAGAGAAAGCATTTGAGGCCCTTGCTGCAGTGAAGGCTCTACAAGATCAGTTACTGTAGGTTCTTAAAATTGGATTTCATGTATATTGTGGGAATTAAGTTCTGACTGCTTATAATGTGGTATTTTGTATACATAACATTTCAGTAAGCATTACATTTTTGAAAACTTGATGAGGAAGCTATATTGACTACAGTATATTTTGGCAGATATAATCAAGTATATACAATACTACTTACAGTTTTATCCTGCTAATATAATGAAATGACTGTATTTGTGAAATATTGTATGATACTAAAATTATTATGATATATACAGTATATACTCATGTTGGATACAGTTGTAAACTGTGTACACCCATATCTGACATTACATAATGCACCAAAAGATCTTGGACTCTACAGTTTGTTTGGACTCATAAGTAGAACAAATGACAGTGACCCTGATCTGCCAGTGATCATTTGATGTTAGTTCAAGGTACTTGGACCCAACTTACATTTGAATATATATGGTAGTATTGTGGTGCTGGTTGTCTTAGGACACTGGATAAGTAACTACTGTCTTTTGCACCTGCTGGCACTGAGATCAGTTGTGAAACTACAGAGAGTATTTAACTGCTATGGTATCTGATGTTTAACTGCAATAGTATCCAATGTTTAACTGCTATAGTATCCAATGTCTAACTACTGTAGTATCCAATTTTTTCTGATATGGTAACCAATGTTTAACTGCTATGGTAGCTGATGTTTAACTGCTATAGTATCCAATGTTTCACTGCTATGGTAACCAGCATTTAACTGCTATGGTATCTGATGTTTAACTGCTATGTTATCTGAGCCCCATTTAAGACTTCTTAAGCCTAGATGTGATTTCTATGATCAGCAAGAATTCACCTGTAACTCAGTTGGAGGAAGTGTCACTTGACTGATGTTTCTCTAAACAAAACATGGAACAGATTTTTATAAGATTTTGTGGGATTATTGTAAGTGATTTTATTTCAAATTTTTATGTTCACACAGGTCCAAAATTGAGTCAGGATAACAGCCTTGTATAAGAAGATTAAGGACATGAATGGTGTTTTTACTGATGCAAGTGTCTGTATTACAAGCTCTGCTGACGTGTGAAACTAAATTTATGAGATTAAATATGATCATTAACTTTCTTATATCATCTACTATTATCCTCAGATTTATTTTCTTTCTTTAGAGCCACAGAGCAGAGAGCTCAAAGTCATGAGGAGCAGGCTGCCCAACTAGATGCTGAGCTGGCACTGACTCAGCAAAAACTCAGAGCAGCTGAGAAGAGAATTGCTGAGATGGAACAACAGTTAAGGCAGGAAAATGATGGAGAGGATGTAAAACACGAACCTGACAGTCCATCTCAGTCTTCATCCAAGACACGTGTGCAAGGACCATCCCAGGGGCAAAGTAGTGGTGCCCCACCCACCTCAGCCAAGGGAGGAAAAGAAGTGGATAAAAAGAGACCAGAGTCTCAGGCTTCTAAAGCTAGTTCTAAGGGATCAGGCAAGGGGAAGAGGAAATAGTTTAACATCTTGTGAAAAATTATCATTCTTCTTGCCATGCCTCTATCAGCAAGTAACAAGCCATAGATTTCATAATTTGCAACCAGTGGCCTCATCATTCTGTTAAAATGTTTATATAATTTTGTGAAAAAGATCCTAAAATTTATGTCATATACACCATAAGATATTTTTATAGACAGACATAATGTTCTTGGAACTTTTTCAGCCTTTGTAAAGTACACTTATAGCTTTTGAAAATATTTTATGTTAAAATTTGCTGCATGGAAATATTTGATATATCTAATATAATTAATGCATATGAAACAAAGTCATGGACCCATTTGAATGTGAACAATATGGGGTTTTGAACATTAATTTCAATACAGAAAACCCAAGCAGTTGCTAGCAGAATATATATTTATGTATGATGTATTTGTTAGTTGATAGATTGAGTACATATTTTAGTGCCTTATTTTTGAACTGTGATATGTGTACTGCTGATGGAAAGTGATTTACAGTTACAAAATTCTTTACCATTTTATATCTCTCATTTTATTTATAATGTTATTTTCCTAAAATTATTCTTGGTAGATTTATTTTAGTCACTGCTGTTGTTAACATTCTCTCTAGACATTCCGTCCAATAAATATGGTTGATGTATATTTAAATGACCACACTAACTGTCTCGTCTTCAAGTAGTTGTACAACATAATTTTTTTCCATATACTTCCAAATCCAGTACAGGTATGCATGTACTACAGAATCCAGCATAGGTTTGATACTTTATCAAGTTTTGAAATGATTTTCTTATGCTGCCAAATGAGATCACAAAACGTAAACAAATTGTGTGTAATATAACAAAACAAAATGTGTGTAATATAGTGCTTTACTGTATACACTTAAGTCCAACTGCAAACAACATAGACCTTGATCTGCCATGGCATAATGAACTGGCCGATCAGAGTCTGTGTTGCTTGTTCTACTGATTATTTCTAACAAACTGGTACATTATGTGAAGGCATATCTAGATCTGTCCAGTTTGTTTTTGGTCTCAACTGATAAGTGAATATATATATATATATATATATATATATATATATATATATATATATATATATATATATATATACGGTATTTAGAAAATGCCCACATGGAGTAAAATTTTAAAATATATGTGATGTTTTGAAGGGGTAAGCCTATTGAGAGTTGTTGATGTCTTTTGGCATTTTACAAGTACAGTTTTGAAGTATTAATACATGCTTTTAGTATTTGTATATAATGATATAACATGTTTATTGAACTTGTAAGCATAAAATCATTGGTAAAGAATCTCTTTACAAAAAATTGATTTCATTGGAAAATATTATGTTTGATTCTTGTGGTCTGTGTTCATTGTCTGTGTCACATTTGTATATTTACTATCAGTTTGAAGATAAAATTATGCAACATTTACATAATAAAGAGTGTACCTAATAAGTTAGATCTTTTTCAGTTGAAAAATAGTTTTAAAAACTCACCAGCATATGAATATTCCTATTGCTAATACTCACTCCTTATTTTCTGCTGTTGTTTTTTATATAAAGCACTAGGTACCATTTGTATTTACTTTTATAAGTTGAGCCCAATTGCAAACTGCACAAACCTAGATCTGCCTTCACTTTTCAACTGGTTTAGGTCTATGCAGTTTATGAGAAATCAAACAACATAGACCGTGATCTGCTTGGCAAAGATGTCTTGATCATGATTTGTGGCAGCTGGTTCTGCAATAGGATACTCACCATAAGCCAAGAAATGTCCTCCAACTTGCAGAGAGGAGACCAAACTTGATATGATTTGGTGTATAAGGCCAAACTTGATATGATTTGGTGTATAAGGCCAAACTTGATATGATTTGGTCTATAAGGCCATGTTTTGGCTGCTAAAGGGATTAGAAGGATTATCTGATTGGTTTCACAAACAATCAGACCAAAATGAGAAGATCCACAGCTGCAATTAGAAAACCCAGGCGGCCAACTCACCAAGCAAATGGAAAGACATTTCACAAATTATTATCATGGCAAGCCACACAGTTCAAGGAGGTTTTGAACTCCATACCCAAAGTGAATACATCTTGGGATGGAATGACATACAATTTGCCCTTCTTGACCAGGAATCCAAGGTGAAGCAAGAGCAAAACAGAATTCATGTCTTCATACCAAAACAAAAATTTCACCGGATACTTTTGTAGAATATGGTAATTCGATATCACAGATATAGTTCTTAAATTTTCCTCCCACTACACCTGTTGGAAAAGGGTGGGAGCATGGCATCATTTTCTGTGCAAAGACTGACAAAGCATGGTTGAGGAATTAGATTGAAATCGGTCTTTATCTCCCTGTGTTTTGTTGCAAATAACTCTCACAGTAGACAAGGATTTGGAGGATTTCCCAACTTCTATATGGCATTAGATAGGTTTGAGAGAAAGCAGTTTTGATCTGAGGTTGGTCGTGTGAATGTCTATTAGTATTATGTATGTGAATCTTTCTGCAAGCTGGAGATTAAAAGAAGCAGCTGTAGCACTGAAAAGTATGAGCCACCCTATTGAGTACACAAACCATATCAGACTGACTCCCAGTCTTGTCTGTCAGTGGCTGTTCTCATTGGAGGGATAATGGCTCTGCACAGATTGCTGGTAGAGTACAGAGAGGATGTACAAGGATTCTGGATCATTGGAAAGGCAAAATCAATGGCACCAATTAGTTTATCATATGATGATTAAACAATTTATGTGAAAGATATTTGTGAGCAATAATAATAAGATATTTAGTAAGAAAACACATAAAGTATACTTCCATGAATAGAGAAAACTGAACTGTTGATCAAAACTGGTGAAAAACAAAAGTGGGCAGTATTTGCAAGAGCACACCAACTTGGCATGAATAAAAGTAGTAACTGATAACTAATAGGAATTGGCACTAGTCCCTCAATCCATGGGGAGGTCACTCTTGGTTGACATCTATCTTGGTAAGAATATGAATTTAGTACCTTTGTTGTAAAAGCAAGACCAAAGATGTTAGATGGTATTATTTTAGGTTGGGAGGACTGGATGTACAAGACAGTGGCTGCTACTCATCTCTTGCGTCACTAACGTGCAATCAGCAGTAGTTATATAGGACCCTCCAAATGTATCATACTCTCTCTCCATTATCTGTAGGACTCGTAATGTATCATGCACATCTCCATTATACAAAGGACTCCCAATTTATCATGTAATTTCCATTATCTGTAGGACTCGTAATGTATCATGCACATCTCAATCAAATGTGCAGATATTGAGGTAAGTATCAAGGCAATGCATTTAAGACTGTAGGATGAGTTCAAGATGCAGACTGTCACTATAGTGACAAGGCACTTGAAACACGACATTTTTTTTTCCTTCACTAACTTCATTCCGTACCCTTATGGGTTTTATATGCACATCTACAAAGATGCAGAAAATTTTCAAGGCAATACATTAGTTTTTTGTTCCTTGGTGCTTAGAACAGCACTTTTTAACACATTATTAGCTGCATCATACCAAGGAAAGATAGCCAAGTGACTCCACCAGGGATACACCAAGGCAGCCAACCTGGGATGACCTGGGTGGATACTGGATCCATGATTTTGGATTCAGTCCAATTCTCTACCGAGCTATTGTGGCTCTCACAATGAAATCTGTAGGAGTTGATTACACACCAATACATACCCTCTGATGTTGTGACATACACAAGAGTTGATCAACAAGAGTTGACCATACACAAATACACATCCTACGATGTTATGAAATACATAGTTGATTACACATCAGTACATAGAGTTGACCACGCACAAATACATACCCTATAATGTTGTGCCATACACAAGAGTTGATCACATACAAATACATCCCTATGATATTGTGACAAACACAAGAGTTGACCACACACAAATACATATCCTATGATGTACTGACATACGCAAGAGTTGATCACACACAAATACTTACCCTATGATGTTATGAAATACATAGGAGCTGATGACACACCAATACAGAGTTATTCACACACAAATACATACCCTATGATACTGTGACATACACAAGAGTTGACCACACACAAATACATACCCTATGATGTTCTGATATACACAAGAGTTGATCACACACAAATACATACCCTGTGATGTTATGAAATTCATAGGAGTTGATCACACAGCAATACATACCCTATGATGTTATGGCCAGGCATGTGCAATCCTGTATGACCTGTGCCAATTTTTAGTTGGGCCATAGGCATGTCAGATGCTAAGAAGCCACAGAGCAGTCGGGGAAGTCAACATGAATATGACTGCAATCAAGAATATCCCGAGGAACATTCTTATCAAATTTGATAAAGGAATGGCTCACACTGATGACGGCTGGACAAGGACCATATTGTAACCCTGACATGACTACACAGCTAGGTAAGTTTAAGCTGGGCCAGACTAAACATAAGTAGGCTCTATGCCACCCACCTTCTAGACCTTCAGTATCCGAATGAAAACAAAACTAGACCAAAAATTACAGCAGCTCTTTATTGCATTTTAAAGCACAAATAAAGATGTAAACACACTAGTACATAATTCAGTTTACATCTGAAAATATGCATCAGGTACATCAATTAATATACAATATTTTTATCTAAAATTGTACAGCAGCTACAGAAAAAGTGACAAAATTTCTTACATCAATACATCTAAATTTATACACAGAAGCAACAACTTCTACGAAAACCCAATACAAAAAGTTTTGTATATTGCTGAATCATAAATAGAGCTAAAATTATATCCACATGTGTCTTATCTTATTTATGCATGGCAATATTGGATGGATCTGAACTCAATTAACTGTCCAGAAATAATAACAGTAAGTTTCAAGCAGGTTTTTATTTCCTGGATATCTTAAATCAAATAAAAATCAATGAAAACCATAAATTTAAATTTTTAGATTCTACAGTATTTTACATATTAGGTATCATACTTCTCATTCTGCAAATCAGATCTTACATTTCTATGTAGCTTCTAACAGAATCAGTTTTCCATTCTTTCCTTAAAAATCAACCAATCAGTACAGAATTTTACTTGTATTGATTAGAGGGCAGCCTAAAAAAAAAAAAACAACAGGCCAGGTTCAGCCTCTTGGTTTATCCAAAGGATGACCAAGATGAAAACCATGATTTGGTCAGATGTAGCAACATCATTGTGGTCAGTTAAATTTACTGTTGACATAGCTGAATACAATGACTAAATAAGTTGTATTATTGATCTGTATGCTTTAAATTATTGTTACGCTTTAGGTCAAAATTAAAAAGTACCAACAAAAAAAAAATGAAGGAAATATGTAAGGAGGGAAATGAAATCTTGGACAAAAAGGTTGCCTGCCAAAGCAATAGGGAGCTGACAAATATGTAGAAATCATATTGGTTGCAAACATATGACAAATAAAAACAAAAGGATATAACAGACATGTAAAATCATTACGATTTACTAGGAACAGTCTGGATATGTTTGTTTGAACACATTATTGGATACATCATGTCACGGAAATGGGACCTGAATGCTTTCCCCCAGGATACGTTAACACAGATGACCTGTACTGGTCTGGGCTACCAGCTATACTTGAGTTAAAAATCTGATGTTCTTCCAGATGAACTATCATAACTCCAGGTAAAAAAAAGAGTATAAAAACTTAACTGAAAGAGAAAGGTCAATGTGACTTCTTGGCATGTATCATGCATATGTACATGTCTACATACGAATTGACATTTATCCTTTCAAATTGAATACTTGTATTCATAAAGGCCTAGTCCACTTGAAAATTAGGCATCATAGTGGAGATGGTGGAGGAGTCTATTAAATCTGACATTACAATAGGGGTGGATTTATTATCAAAAACATTAGTAAAAAGTTTTTATTGCTTCAGCAGGCAACAAAGAAACTCCTGGCAATATATAATAATACAAACCTAATACATAAAGTAACATTACCATAGTAACATATAAGTTAATTCCAAATGCAGACATAGGCCCTCATCTGCCTCAACATAATGTGCCAGCATATCTGGGTCTATGATATTTGTTCTGCTTATCACTCCTCACAAACTACATACACTCAGATCTGCTAGCACATGCAACAGAAGATCAGGGTCTATGATATTTGTTCTACTGATCACTCCTCACTAACTACATACACCCAGTTCTACCAGGACATTATGTGACAGCAGATCTGGGTTAATGCAGTTTGCAGTTGGATTTAACTTTTATGTGAGTGTACATGATATCCAAAAGTTTAGTGGAATAAAGCACACATCCTCAGTGTTGTCCACTATGATGAAATAAAGCAGATGTTGAAGATATGTGACTCTCAAATATTTAACACAAAACCTTAGAATTGTTAACTATGATACAACAAGCTCCATGACTAAGTAGCTGAGACAGGCAAATCAAGGAATTAGCAAACACTTTAACCTCAGAAATTCATCTTTCTTTGGCTTTATTTTCTATGCCATGATAACTAAAGTCATGGCCAGAAAATTATCAAAAACCACAGTATAATAAATGATTGCACAGATCAAACCATAAAACCTTTTGTGTAATGTCCAGTAGCCATAGTAACTATATTACTCAAGCTGAAAATAAATTCACACTAAAGTGATCTTGACAACTAAAATTTGCCCCCTGATGTGCTATAAAAGAAATAAAACAATAAAACGAATATTCTTTTCTATGATATCAAAGTAGAGGTAGTAAATTAATTTCATAATAAGCAGAAATTAATGTTGTTTTGTATATTTTTTCCTTATGAGCCAATGTTCTTTAAATCTGATACAAAAGTCCACTAAGAATGATATGATGTATACAGCCTGAAAAATGTATGTGGACATGAGCTAAACACAAATGATTAAGCTATATCAGTAAAGCAAAATAAAGGTCACAGTGACCTTGTTTGACTGTAATGGTATAGTACTAACATAAATGCATCCAATTATCAAGTTTCATAATTCTAATAAGATCATCACCTAATAAATGATCTTAAAATACAAAACCAACAATGTCACTGATGCATAAAATATAAGTCATAAAGACTTCTTTTTGAAATAGGATGTAGTAATTGTGCAGATGCATTTTCTGCCCAAGTTTCCTGATTCAATGTAGAATAGCATGCATACAGCAATCCAAATGGTATGCTCCTAAGATAATTACAAAACCTAACCAAAGATAGTAAAAGATGAAGTACAAATCATGATGAGCTTTTGTTGTAAGAGTGTGATACTAGCAGGGATGCATATCATCATTGATTTTATGATTATAGCATGAACAGTACCTGAGAAATGGACCTCAAACACAAAATTAATTCCAAGTCAGTGAATCATAAATTATGAACCATAATGACCTACATCTGCAATGAGAGAGTAGCGGTCATCAAGATTCATTCCCTAAACATGTTTTCTTTTCATGTTTTTATTCACGAGGACCTGTTTAAACTATTCACTACACAGCAATGTGAGCTCCCTTTCTAACACCATCAACAGGAGACAAAGCTGCAACATTTACACATATAAACAGCTTAGTTTGGGTTACTATCTATAACTGTTTACAAAATCTTAACTGTTTAAATGAACATGCAAGTGGCTTTCAGTGATGTAGGAAATACCCATTCTGATTAAGTGATCTACTTCCACATCTCTGCTTAAGATGACTGTTTATTAAGATTTTTCTCTTAAATCTTTCTTAAAGTATTGATGATTTTCACATCAAATGCAGCATTGCTAGGAAAATGCCAAAGTTGATGAGAACTGGCTGTACCACACATAACTACATTATACATCATATTGAGTGGCTTATCATGCTGACAAAAAATTCTTTAAACTCTTTACCTTTGAAAATGTGTTCGAAAACAGAATGTGTGATGTGTAGCATTTTATTTTAAAGATACACTGTTTCAACTCTGTAAACCACTAAAGTTTCTTACTGTCTTTGCAGGCCTTGTGAGCATGGTATGTACATATCCAGACCGTATGTCCTGCTGCATTATTATTTTCATCACATACATGTATGTGCCAATAAGAAACAATGTTGTGATGATCAAAGTTTGTTTTAACAAAACTGTTTGATATATTTGAGATAATGAACAAAAACAAGTCTTAAAAACTGAATTCTATCACAATAAGAGGTAGAAATCATGCATAGAACAATTGCAAACTGAATGAGGTATGAATATGCATCAGCAGCTGAAAGCCTGATAAGCAGATCATGGGAAAGGACGAGTTTTGAATTGTTTGAATTAAGTGACATCCTTTCAGTCATTGTATACAAGGCTGCATCAAGACAGCGCTTTAAAACACAATAAATTTAGAATTTAATGATTTCAAACCAGATTATATTTAACTTCAATAAGCCAAAAACTAAAGGTGAAATAAATAAAGTTACTACTGCAGTCATAGAAGAAAATATGACAAATTTAATGGAATCTATGTTCATACCAATATTAAAAGTGGTATGCTGAGGGGTTTTACAGTCAGGGTACTCTATGCTAATATAGGACTGCTTAAATATGAGGTCCAGTTTCTACTTCCATTTTCTTTTCAACCAGTGCTGTGAACATTGCAATGTCATTACATATGTGAATGTGTAACATATGCATCAAAACTGGACAATTATGACCTACTTTTCAGGGTCTTTTCAACATTGCTCAAACATATAGATTTGTACACCAAAATGAGGGTGTCTCACAAGCAACTCTAAGTTATAGCTCATAGTCTATGGATATCTTTAAAAAATGAAAATAAAATTGTCCTACATAGTCCAAAAAGTCCTGCCATTGCAGGTTAAGCAATATAATAAAAAAAAAACTGTTAAAGTTACACACAATTAGTTTATTATGTTTAGCTTGTAATTTATACATACAATATTACATGACACATTTAGCTTGTAATTTATACATACAATATTACCTGACACATTTTATAAATTATACAGCATGACACAGTCCTGCGAAAGCAAAACAATGACAGTATGGTGCTCATAAAAAGTGTCTAGCTTACAAATGGTGAACTGACTGAATAGACAACATGTCCAACTTCATAAACAACTGACCAAGCAAGTATAGTGCAGGTAGTGTGAAAATGGGTCAAACTGCACACCAGACTAACAAAGTGAAATACAGCTAAAAGACAAGTGTCTCTGAAAGGGACTGATGATCTTACTGACAATAATGTCCAGGAATTCAAAACAAGCTCATTTCTTCATTTCAACTGCTACTTGTTGAAATCAGAAGATATTTCTAAGCAAAAGAAGATTCTTTAAATTAGTCATAGTGAAGGCCCTACTGGATGTAAGAAGAGCACCATTTTCAGTTAGGACCAACTTGTTATCATTCTGAGTGTTTCAATGAAACACCATGTGAGTACGGGGAGTAGTGACAAAATGTTCAAGATATCTGCCATTATGGCTATAACACAGATAAGCATCATTTTTATTTAGGACCAAACTGACATCATATAAAGCCTTCTCATGAACAACCCATGTCGATATGACTTTCTGTTTAGATGTAGCAATAAAAGGACCTTAGTGGCCATATCAAATTCACACCATTATGACCAACCAGACATCACAATAAGTCTTTTAGCAAAAACCCAATGTGATATTGCCATCCATACAGGAGAAGTAGCCAAAACAAAATTTTCATAATGGCCACTGTGTCAGCCACAGTTGAGTTTAGATTAGAACCATTTTCATTTGGAACTAACCAGACAGCATACATAAGAGGTCTTCTGGTGAAAACCCCATGTTGATATGACTTTTATTAGGAGGATTAGCTATAACAAGATTTCCAAGATGGCTACTGTGATGGCCATATTAGATGTCAGATTGGCAATGTTTTCATTTAGAACCATGCAGACATCATTAGAAATCTTTCAGAAAAAACATTATGTTGAATTGACCAGTCATTCAAATGGGGAAGTAATAACACGATTTTCAAGACAGCCACAGGGGCATTCATTCTGGATGTCCAAGCAGCATCATTTTCTTTTACGATGAACCTGTCATGGTAAGAAGTCTTTGATGAAAACCCCATATCAGTAGGACTTTCCATTCAGGAAATGTAAAATCAACATAGCTTTTCAAAAATGGCTACCATGACAGTCTAAGTGGACATCATTTAGGACCAACTAAGCATAATAAAAAGTCTTTCAGTTAAAATCCCATGATGATATGACAATCCATTCATGAGTAGCAATGACAAGAGATTTCAAGATGGCCACTGAAGTGGTTATATTGGATGTTTGCATGGCATAATTTTCATTTAGGACCAACTAAATATGATAAGAGGTTTTCTGGCAGAAACTCCATATTGATAAACTTTCCATTTGCAGGAGGAGCAATAACAAGATTTTCTTCATATGGCTGCCATGGCAACCCTACTGGATATCAGATCAGTTCCCTTTTCATTCATGATCAAATAGACACCATGAGAAGTCTTTTTAGTGAAAAAAGCTACACACGGTAGCAATAACAAGATTTTGCAGTGGCAATATTGGATGTCTAAGCAGCACCATTTTCACTTAGGGCCAACCAGATATTAGAAATGCTTTGGTGTAAACTGAATGACAACATGACCGTCTGTTCAGGAAGAGAAATTATAAGACTTTCAAGATCACTGCCATGACAGCTTCACTGTGCACAAACTAGATCAAGAGATGAATGTGAGTGCAAAGTTTCATCACAACCCTCCTAACAGTTTAAATAGTTTAGGCACAATTTTAATAACACACTAATGAATGGATATGCAGATGATGGATAACAGGCTATTCCATAAGCTATTCCAGTTTATGACTAGTAAATCGAAAAATCTATTCAGCTCAATTTACCCCCTAGGATGCATGCACTGGGATATCCCACGAAAATGAAATACTGAAAACAATACCATTATGATAGCAAAAATTTTGAGTGAATTTATCACCTGAACTAAAACTATAATTCTATTCACCTTTACAGTGATACTGCTATAGGATGTGCACTATGACACTGAGAAAGCATAAATACTTTAAAGTCATGAATATGCTCAATTTTCCAAAACATCAGTTGTGCAGAATACACTGTTTCATCTACAACAGTACCAATGCTGTAACCCCAACCAACTCAAATGCCAACAATGACATTACTGTTGATAGAGGTACCTATGTGTCACCATACGGCAGCAGGCCTGACTAAAAAGCAAGAGATCAATCACATTAAATATACCGATTTATAATACTTATTTTTTCCTTGTTTTGAAACTGATGTTAACACCTCAGTAAATAAGATGCTTTTTGTCTGTACCAAATATTCTGGTATAATTAAATCAAGTACTAATTCCAGCCCTAATCTGTGTGCATTTACTGGGTTTACTCAATCTATTTTTACCATAATCCTTCCATTTTACTGAGCCTCTGGTAAAATCAACAACTTTTTTTATAGCTCAAATGGAATGAAATAAGATATTCATCAATCTTTATCCAAATATACTTATTGTCAAAAGAATATTTGTTTTACAAAAACACCCAGAATAGTTAACACTACCAGGCAATATGATATCCTGCTAAATCAGGTATTCTTTCTCTGTCTGACACAATAATATTCATCTAAATCAGTTCACTTTCTCTGCCAAGCAATGTGATAACCACTTACATCAGGTACCTATCTCTGCCAGGGTCTGTGAAATCTACCTAGATCAGGTATTCCTCTCTGCCTGGCAATGTGACATCCACCTAAATCAGGTATTTGCTCTGCCAGGCACAGTGAAATCCACCTAAATCAGGTACATATCTCCACCAGGCACTGTGATATCCACCTGAATCAGGTACCTTTCTCTCCCAGGCACTAAGATATCTATTCAAATTAGGTACTTTTCTCTGCCAACCTATGATATCCACCTAAATCAGGTATCTTTCTCTGACAGACACTATGAAATCTACATAAATCAGACATCTTTCTCTTGTATCCACCTAAATCTGGCATTTTTTCATGTCAAACACTGATACCCACCTAAATCAGGCACTTTTCTTTGCCAGACACAATAGAATCAATTTCTGCAAAATACCTTTCTCTGCCAGATATTGATATCCACCTAAATGAGGCATCTTTGTCCAGCAGACACTGATATCAACCTCAACCAGATACCTTTCTCCTCCGGACCTCAAGTTATCCATCTAAATCAAATATCTTTCTCCACCTGACTATGATATCCACCTAGATCAGGCATCTTTTTCTGCAAGACATCGACATCCACCTAATGAATCACCCTTCTCTGCCAGACTATGACAGCCACTTAATTCAGGTAACTTTCAAGCTAGACACTACAAGATAATATATTTGCACTGAATGGATATCACAATAAAATAATACCCCCAAAATCCACATGATTTATGCATTAAAGTTACCATTCCTACACAGCTAGACATGATTGGAATTAATAATTTCATGATTTCTTTACCAACTGTTGAACTTATAAAGGCGTCATAGACTATATGTCCACAAACTATGCAAGTGTTGTGTTCAAAATGGCAGAAAGACAAGTTTGATATGATGTACAAAAAATAAAATGCAGTCGTCAGGCTGATATGTATTCAAATGCCAGATCAAATAAGTTCTTTCTACAACCCAGAACAAAAAAAAAAAGTAATTCTTATTTATTACATACAGTACTTAAAGAACTTTTCCATTTTCAGTAGATATAACGCAATCTACTTAAAGATGTGAATCAATTTAAAACAAACACGGACTTACACAAGTCCTCAAATATCAGTGAAATCCACTGAATGAACTGAACCAGTCTGGTTTGTGATTCGAACAATGAAGCTGTATCTGGATCAGCCAGGTAAAATTTAATATATGCATCAATGAATTTCAATACAGCCTGGTTGCATGAATGAGTTTCAATACAGCCTGGATGCATCAATGAATCTCAATACAGCCTGGAAGCATCAATGTTTCCTGTTATCTCAGCAACAAGATTACCATGAATGGCACGTTATAAGCTTGCCCCATTTTTAATAATCCTCTGTGTAGATAACAAAAGTTTTTTTGTCAGCAACTCTGGTCTTTGACCCTAAATGGTTCTTCCTTACCTCAAATGCAAGCATCCACAAAGCCTAATAAATGTAGGTGATGGTGAACTTAAGTTATTGTGCAGAAACCATATTTCTTCTTTCAGACAAAGTGATAGGAGCTTGTTCTACTCTTCCTTGCCCCATATGCAAACCATTCACAAAGTCTGGTAAACACGGAGATGGCAGACAATTTAAGTTATAATACAGAAATAATTTTTTTCTTCTTTCAATCAATGTAACCTTCTGCAAATGTGATAAGATTCTTTTTCACTGCCATCAACAAAATTCTGGCAACTGTACATGATGAACAACCCACATTATTGTGCTAAATGAAGTTAACAGAGAGACATACTTACTATGGTGGAGAGACAAACATCATAACATAACAACAGTCTACTTTGTGGCTGGCATATAAAAATCAAATGGATTTCAGTTTGATAGTAATAACAAAGCTGAAAGAAAGGTCTCATTATTACTAATATGTATTCATATTCACAACTAGACTGTGTATAAACAAATTGGAAGGTAGGAAAGATTAAACATCACAGGATCTGTTTTCAACAAGTTAGTCATTATGTATTACTATGAGGCAAATAAATGGTTCTTTATAATATTAATATAATTATAAGTGCTCATCGTCTTCTGATTCTGATGCCATGACGACATCCTCCGTAACCTGCTCAGTACCATCCTTGAACTTCCTGTATGTGTCCAGGATGCTGTTGGCCAGTATTTTGATGGCTGGGAGGGTAGATGGGTTAGCAAACACCAGATTAAGGAGCTCAATTCCCTTCTCTGATTCCAAAATTGGGAAGTATTTATCAGCTGAAAGTAAAAACAAAAGCTCTGCAAAATATTATTTTTCAACCATGTGACAGTGAAATCTTGCTGAGTTGCAATCCTTACTTTCCTTGCCAACTTCTTAAGTTGTCCCAGGCAAGGTTTCTCAAGTATGTTTCATGAGATGATCTGATGAGATTATAACATGATACAATACTTTAATCATGCATGTAGTGTTCATTTTAAGTCAATCCATAGTGCCAATCACCTTTATTTTTTATCTTTGGGACAAGACGGTTGCCTCTATGGTACCCATAGGGCATATAAAAGAGACCTTGGAAGATACAGAGAAAAGATCATTATGGACTATTTTAGACTGACCAAACTGAATGCACCATACACTGGCTTACTTAAAGACTTTTCTTTGCCAAAGAAAAAAAGAAATGTTTAATGATTTAGATTATCTTGATAAAAACATGAGAGCACATGGTTGATATAAATATGAATAGAAAATGATTTCTGAATAATAAGATGAAAACCTCGCCAAAAGCACCTGCTATATTTATTTCTGAAGCTGTATACCATCCTGCTTGACTCAAAGTTCTGCACTCAGTTATTCATTTTAATTCAGTAGTTATTCAATTATTGAATAGTTATTCAAACATGGTGAATTAAATTCCTGGTACTGAAGGCATACAGTAGGCAAGGATAATAATGACATGTGTTTGATTTGATGTTTGTAAACCATGTTTTTTCTAATTAACCACAATTTTTCCATTTCTGGAATGAACACTAGCATGTACATTGCACAACATTCATGTCTGCAAGTGAGGCAAATTAATGATGTGACTTAATATAGCTCAGCGAAAGGAAGATCAAATGCCCAACAGAAGGACAAGATCAAATGGCCAACAAAAGGTCACATGGGTCAGAAATTGCACACCTGACCAACATCTGCCCAGGGGGGTGCTCTACAGATATTGTGAACTTCTGTGAGAGTGACAGTGTAAGGTGAAGTTTACATGGGCTGGATATTGTACTTGTGGGAACTGTACATGTACCTTATGTAAAATTCGAAACTGTACAACGCCACCTTAAAACAAATATGGTTTACGTGATATGCCTTGAGACAGTATTGAATATCTTACAACTTTAATCATGGGGAAATTTGAGGTCTTAGAAGACAGGAATGATGTCAACTTAAATTTAAAAACGGTTACATTTAAGTGAAAGAAATATATAGTGAAAATGTTTCTTTTTATTCATTTGTGATGAAATTAAGAAATAAATGATGACAAAGCAAAATCACTTTCTTCCATAATTTAGTGTTAGAACAATAAGCAAACATTTTAACCTACGACCTCCATGAACGTCATTGGTTCCATCCATTTTCAAACTCCAAAATTTACTGGTGACATCTCAGGAATAATTGTGCCAAGTTTCATATTCCTGCCTTTCAGCATAACACTGGTTGCTATGTTGACAAAATACAACGTGCATTTTTAAAATATCTCACTTTTTGGGGGGGGGGGGGAATGCGGGGCTTATGTGGGACTTTTACACTAATAAATACTGTTCTGCAGGGGAAATAAAGGAAAATGATTCAAAAGGACTGTTTTGATGCATGCGACTTAAATGTTTCAGCCATACAAACTAAATTAAATCATACAATAATAATACCTATGTGTTATTTATGGGGGCACTCTACAGATATTGGGAACTTCTGCGAGAGTGGTGGGTGTAAGGAGAAGTTGTCTACATTTACAACATGCACAGTTGAGAAAATGTTGGTATACCTCTATGTTACTTTATGTACTGTGGCTGAAATTTCTTTGATATTGTACTTACTGAAATTGTACACAATCTAAACATATAGCTAACTAAAATGACTGTTCCCTTGTGCTCAAAATTCAGCCTGAATTAGTCTAAAGTTCACTATCATTAGCAGTTATTAAAATGGGGAAAATTAATTTTACCAGACTAGTCAATACCAGCTTCTGAAAGTGCAATGAATGAATTACCAAATATATAAAATGTATTAAAAAAAAAAGTAAAAGTTCTTTCGTTGACAATTTACCTCTTAAGTCCAGAAGTGAAAATGACCAAGTGGAGCAAGCAGTTTTTTGGAAGATGCACATCTGAAGTAAGGCCAAGCTGTATACTCTATAACCCATATTTCATCAATCAGACACCAAAATAAAGGGAATTAAAAGTTCTTTGAGCGATACCTAAGATACACAAGGTCTTTTTTTAAATAGCCAGTGTAACCATTGAGGAAAACCAGGGAAATTCTTTTTCTTTGAAAACCTAACCCTATGCAAAATGTGAAACTGTAGAAAGCTACCTAAAACCCAAAATGTGCAGATGGAAAAGAAATCTGGGTAAGTAGGACGCTTTCTTCATGAAATTACTTCCAATAAATCATCATTTAATATTTAGGTACACAGTCATGACTTACTATGCACAGTACACAGGAGTAATGTGGTAGAGTGATCATGTGAATGCTCACATATTTCAAACCCTGATCACATATTAACAAAAACTTGCAGATTGTTCAAATCTGGAAGTTTCTGACAAGATTAAATTTTTAAAACTACATATACATGACAAATCTTCCCGGCAATGTTCTACAGCCATTTCTGAGCTTTTCTGCTGTAGGAAAACATCATTATTTTTTATTTGTTGGCACTAGAGCAGCTAATTAACAATCTGAGGTTACTGTACTGTATCAGACATTTTCAAGGGGGATTAATGAATTTAAACACCCAATGAAAAATAAGCCACATATGAGGTTAAGCAACCCCACTCCCCCTGTTCTTACTGTTTACTTTTTGGAGATTAACAATTTAACAATACTAGTAGTATCTGATAAATCAATGTCAATACTGTAATCTGGTAATAAAATATCAACTATTACACATGTTTTATTTTTATCCATTGGAAAAGAATTATTAAAAATTTTAAATTGTTTCAATGCACATGTATCAATAAGGTATCTGGCATCTGGTAGTTGTAATTTCCACTCACTGCCTTAAATCAATATGTCACATAAGCAAGGATAGCGAGAAACAAGAAAAAGCATATGGTATCCAAACACTAGTAATACTGAAAATGCAAGAAGGAAAAATAAAAACTACTAGTATATAAAAATTCAATTTAATACTTGTTTAAATCAATCCTTCATTTGAGTACAACTGTTGTTCAAAACTTTTATCCTTTTGAAAGCACATTTCATTTCATCCACGCATTTTTAATTCAAAAGAACAAGCCCATAAAATATAGAACTATTGCCTGAAGCACTATTAACAGCAGAGTATCAAAGCTCACACCTCATCGATTTTCAGACGAAGCCACTGTATCAACATTGTGTCAATCAGGATTCATGGTACACACAAATGCTTTTCAGGTAAATAATCCCCACACTGCAGAATTAAATGAGTCCAGCTTTTTCAAAACCATTGATTACTAGGTCCAATCATTCACTCACTGAGTTACATTTATCCATTCAGTGCGAACTGGCTTCATTAATGAGGTTGCAAATTTTTGCTAATACAGTGCAATGATTATCACCAACATCAGTTTCTGTGATGGCCTCCATGAATTGTTTAGCATATTAGTTATTAGTTATATTGCTACATTAAAACCTGTCTTGTGAGACCATTGCTATGAAAGACCACCTGTCTTGAGAGACCAGGTTCTCCTTGCACAGATTTATTGGTTATATAGTGGTATGACCTGTCATGAGAGACCACCTGTCTTGAGAGACATTATTTTTTGGCAGAAAGGGTGGTCTTTCAAGACAGCGTCTACTGTAATATAGTGCACTGTTCATCACCAACATCAGTTTTTGTGATGACCTCCACAAATTGTTCAGCATATTAATTATGAAAGTGCAATTTTAATTCTTCTTTGTACTGTGTATTTATTGTCAATTCTAGTGACTAAAGCTGGCCTGTACATAAGGCAGGCACAAAAAAAAGGAGCGATTCTACTGTCTTTCAATTTTGTTAGCAATTTATGGGCTCCAAACACATCAAATATTGCCACTGCCTGCTGACTGCACTGAGCAAGGGGCAGCCAATCACGTTTTATTCACATATGGAATAATGACATTATCCACATAACGAATTATAGATTCCTCATTACTCCAGTGTTAGTTTGTTTGAGTCACTTAACAATGGTCAAGGAAAAATACACCCTTATGCAGGCATCCGCCACTCTTCTATGCATAAATGAACTGTGGGGGCAGGAACGTACCAGATTTTGTTATTGCAAGTAAAATTGTAATTCGTCTCTTGTCATCAAGTGCAAAAACTGACACTTTGTTTACACACACAGACTTGCATTTTCTAGTCACCACCTGGCACAAGTTGGCACCTGGTCTGATCCCAATTTGTCACAAGACAGTCTGGAATACTGTGCTGTTTCACTAGTTTTAACATCCTCCGAGAACTTTTTCTCAATGTCATCAAAGTCACAGAGCAGCTGTTTAAATGCCATTTTTACCCCTAAGCTTAACAAATCCCATATGGTCAAGTATGTGACCTCACCCAGCGCTTGGTGATGCCAATGTGTCCACTGCAAGCATGCAAGGCAATCATAGCCTCTGTCAAAGCCATACAATCCTTACATTTATCACTGCCCCCATTAATTCTAACTTTTTTGATCCAATCTTTTACCTCTGCCTCAAGCATGCTTCCTATATAAAAGGGCTGCCCTGGGGTGATTTGAGTAGATCAGAAAGTTCTTGCCCATCCTGCTTTTTAACTTTTAGTGTTATGTCTTGGTCCCAAATACTCCATACAGTGGTCTCACTAATTGCACAACTCATATCACTACTGATTTCCTCACTGTAACTGTTATACTCTCCTCACTTTCTTTTCTGGGATGGTGAATGAAGCAAGGCTTCTAATGCATTATTTACTGCCTGGTAAGGAAGCGCATAGCACCATGTTCACAGCTTCTCATGAGTTAAGAAATCCAGGAACCAAGAGGGGACTAAGATGAACTTTACCACACTTAAACCACTGTTTTAGCATCATGATTGTTTAAAAGTACTGATTGTCCAACTTTATGGACAACAGTTTAAATAAGGGTCATACAGTGTACTTTAATAACAGATTTGCCTAGTGGTGTTGACTGTGTCAGCTTCTTTTGATGTTGAGCAATCAAACAAGAACCACTATATATAATTGATCCTGACAGATGTTTTATTTGTGCTCATACATGTGATAGTGTTATTTTAGTGTTGTTGACTGCACTGACTTCCACTGATGTCACTTGGACAAAAATATAGGGTAAGTATTGAACTTGTCAGATCTTTAATTTGCGCTCAAACATGTGGCAGTATGGTTTTAAACAGACTGCATTTGTATTGGCATCATTGTATTCTTTTGTTTTCTTTATTTTGGGTATCTGAAGGGGTTAAAGCAAGAAATTAAATACCTACTAATACAAAAACTTTGACAGGCAAAACCACATTTAAATACCCACAAAATATCTTTTTTCTCACAAAACCATGAAAATTGAGCAAAATGAAAAAAAATGATACAACAGTTTTCAGATATCAAGTGCAGCAAAGAGAGTTTCAAGAAAGCAATAGGCATCCTGCATTTCATGCAGTATATTTAATAAGAAATGGTTGGAGTTATCTAATAATGTGATGATTCATACAAGTTTATGTATTTTAATATGCAACTAGTACTGATAATATCCAGGTTTATGTAATCTGGTAATTCTGTAACTTTTTTAATGTCCAGTTCTCTGAGCTACTTCCTTGTATCTAAATCAAGTGGTAAAATGTCTGCATTAAGCATCTATGGTGGTACTGCTATACATACGATAGACTTGGGTGAGGTTGCACAGCGCCCACACAGCCCAGTGCTGAACGGCAGGAGTATGATAACATCTGGCAAGTTTTAAAATGGGCTCAAAGGACCTGCAACAAATGAGATTAAATTCATTTTATCGGCAGTATATCATGAAATCATACCAAATGAATGAGGAGGGTATTCAACTTAAACATTTTTCATGATCCGTATTAGGAGACAAAAGTGTCATATTTCAGGATTTATTATAGGATGTATGACTGTGAGTCACACAGCACACAAGAAACTGACCAAATGTACAAAAATCAAAGGTAATGTCTGCATGCCTAATTTTCAATTACTTTGTTAAATCCCCTCCATATTTTAAAAAACTCTCCCTTTTTAAAATAAAGAGAGAAATGTTCCCCCTAAATTTGTGGTTCTAAAATAGACCCAGATATTTTCATTCTATATTCTTTCACAGTGAACTTAACAATTACACAATTCCTTTGGACAAGAGTGGTTACAAAGAACATGTGAAATAAAACTCAAAACCTACATTGTTCAAAATAAGCTAATTGTTATAAATCACCAAATTCAATGTGCAGAGCTTTTGTACTACTTTAACAAGAATTAAACAGGCAAAATTTGGATTCCAGCTTAGCAATACTGTATGCATATTGCCAATAAATAAACCATGAAAACTGAATGTCACAAAGAATAATTTATCTGTAGCTGATACTAAATGTCTAAAAGAAATTTATCTGTAATTGTTACTAAATGTCACCGAAAGTAATTTATCTGTAGTTGATAATGAATGTCACCAAAAGTAATTTACCTGTAGCTGATAATGAATGCCACCAAAAGTAATTTACCTGTAGTTGATAATGAATGTCACCAAAAGTAATTTACCTGTAGTTGATAATGAATGTCACCAAAAGTAATTTACCTGTAGTTGATAATGAATGTCACCAAAAGTAATTTACCTGTAGTTGATATTCCGTTTGCTTGACAGAGGCCACCTTTCAATAGCCTGGACAATACCTCTGAGCACTTCGTTACGTGTGGGAGATTCGACGGTCCAAGTCTCTGGACTATCAGAGGCTATGTGAGACAGGACACCAGCTGAATTATAGCTAACTTCTATGCCATCTTTAGTGGAGCTGAGAAATGTACTGTAAGACAAAAGAAAATGGAGTCCCCTATCATGCCAAAATGTCTGCTAAGAGAAAGAATAATTTATTAAAGATTTCAAATGTAGGAAGTTATTTTTAGAAAGTAGACAGGGAATTGATTAGTAGAAAGTGTGAATGGTGGATGAATGGATGAACACCAATTTAGGATCCAATAAATTTCACACAACACCAAGACAGAATCCAACAAATTTCACAAGATGTACATACCAACATAGTATCCATTAAATTACACATGAAGTACACACCAACATAGTATCCATTAAATTACACATTATTTATGCACCAACATAGTATCTAATAAATTACACATGATGTACAGACCAACATAGTATCCAATAAATTACACATGATGTACACACCAACACTGTATCCAATAACACATGATGTACACACTAACATTGTATCCAATAAATTATACATTATTTATACACCAACATAGTATCCAATAAATTACACATTATTTACACACCAACATAGTATCCAATAAATTACACATGATGTACAGACCAACACAGTATCCAAAAAATTACACATGATGTATGGGGCCCCGAGTGGCCTAGTGGTCTAAAGCGCTCTCCGTTACGGATCACTGCCATCTCACCTCTGTCTGTGTGAGTTCGAGTCTCAGGCTCGGCTAAAGTGGGCACGTGAGAAAGCCTGCCAGTAGCTTCTCGTGGGTCGGTGGTTCTTCCCTGGGTTTTCCAGGGTTCTTCCTCCACCAATTATACTGGCTGCCATGTATAGCCTATCTTGTGCTGAAAAATGGCGTTAAACCCTACAACAACAACAACAACAACACATGATGTACAGAACATAGTATTCAATAAATTACACATTATTTACACACCAACATAGTATAAATTACACATTATTTACACACCAACATAGTATCCAATAAATTAAACATTATTTACACACCAACACTATATCCAATAAATTAAACATTATTTACACACCAGCATAGTATCCAATAAATTACACACTAAATTATTTACACACCAACAAAATATCCAATAAATTACACATTATTCACAAACCTAAGGAAGATCCAATAATTTTCTGATCAAGTACATATGAAAAATAGGACCCAATAAATTCTCTATGAAGTAGACACTGAGGCAGGATCTCATATGAAGTGGACACCAAGGTGGGATCCAATAAATTTCATATAAAGTACACAGTACTGTAGGAGCCAATAAATTTAAAATAAACTTCAATGTGGGGTCCATTAAATTTCACATGAAGTGCACACCATGGTCCAACAAATTTCATATGAAGTACACATCAATGCGGAATCCAATAAATTTCATATGAAACACACAATCACACAAACCCATCAAATTAACAGTTTAAGCAAAACATGCTGCCAACAGTGAACATAGGTTATACTCACTGAGCTATACTGACAATGAGATTTTAAGGAGAAGCATAGTTCCTGTAAGATGCTCATGCTGTCTGAAAAGCAATCTGTCATACATACATTGATATGTTTTGAGAATTTAAAGCAGTCAGTCAGAGATGAAAGAGGAGGGCACAGGCAGGCAGGCAGGAGGGGGTGCGTGACCCCATAGCCCTCGACAAGCATTTTGGCCAGTGAAGGGTGGATTCGAAGTGCAGAAATGGGGTGTGTAACCCCATCGATCTCACCAAGTGTTTTTGGCTGGTGGAGGGTAAATTGGAAGTGTGGGAGTGCACGTCTCCAAAAGGCCCCACTGAACATCTTGGCTGGTGGAGGGAAAATTTGAAATATTGTCATGTATATTTAATTTAATTGTTTGTATGTTAGTTTTAAATTTTTTTTATTTCATTACATGTTACTGTAATGTAACATTGTTTGCTGAACTTGATCTCGTCCAAAACTGAGTTCATTTCTGCTTGACCTGACTGATTTTTTAAAATATTTTTATTTATTTATGTTAACAACTAATAATAGCTTCATTATTCTCTATGTGAGTTTATTAATGGAATTATTATTCAGGTAAACATGTTGATCTGGGTCAGGGTTTTGGAGATTCCTAATGGATTTTTTAGGCTACTGTGTTGTAAATAAACAAGGCTCATTAGATCATTCTAGAAGGTTATTTTCCATTAGGTAATGGTCATTTTTAGAAAATGCTAATTATGACCCGAGGTCAAGCAGAGAACTATATAATCTTGTGACTGTGAGGATTTTACCAGTCATGTTTAACATCTAGCACTTTAAGTTGTATTAAAGAAAATGTTGTGACCAGTTTGGGCTGAATTTTATTTTCTTCAAATTACTTAATTCAAGTTGATTATTTTCTCTGGAAATACAAAAGTGCTCTGACAAAATTCTTGGATAAAGACCTTCGTAGGAATTAACTGTTGCCACATCAGCACTTCCCAGAACATAAGACACATCATCGCCTTCAAGTCTGGATCTCTTCAGGACTTGAACTGAGTTTTATTCAGGACTTTTTATTACTAGGAATTGTGTCTTTAATTCTTGGATTATTTTTGGATTTAATTCGCAATACCGTAAGTTCTTTTATCTCATTTTTCACTTTGTATTCTAGGGAAATAAATTATTTGTTAAATTTTACAAAGCCTGTTTTCTTCACTCTTTTCTGCTACTTATTTTAAGAGCACAGACTCGTAACAATATAAGCAGGGAAGCAAAGAAATGGAATCCGTGAATAGTGTTCAATTCTGGCCTCATTTGGTTGTTGTTATACATAATGGTAACTTATGGTGGAAGAACTGTATAAATTCATGGATTCAAACTGTGGAGTAATATTCAGACCAGGATACAAGTGGAAAAATTGATTTTGGTGAGTTCCTAATGTAGTGCAGTGATAGAACTGTACAATTAAAGAACAGATGAAAGCAGGACCTGAATCAGTTTCTATTAATCTCCACTCATTTAATAATTTATTATCATCATGAGAGGTAGTGTTAGTGTGAGTGTGTAAATTATGAGTGTTATATGTCAATAAATGTAATGTTATTTGTGAGGTTTTTTGTTTGTCTTTGTCTTTTGAGTGATTATCGCCTGTCCTAAACATTCACCCTCCCCTATCTTAAGTATCTGACTAAGTGTAGGGAAATTTATGACACACGCACCAATGTGGAATCTAATAAATTTCATATCAGGTATCCACCTGATAAGGATCCAATAAAATTTCACATGAAGTGCACACCAACATGGGATCCATAAATTTCATATGAAGTACACACCAATGTGGGATCTCAAAAATTTCATAGGAACTACACACCTATGGGGATCCAATACATTTTGTATGAAGTACCCACCAATGCAGGATCCAATAAATTTTGCATGAAATACACATCAAATGTAGATCCAATAAATTTTGCATGAAATACACACCAAATGTAGGATCCAACAAATTGAATAACTGCAAAATAGTAGAATGTCTTCACAAAAAAATATTATGATTATTATGTGTTCCCCTTAACAGAGTAATTTGCAACATGACATGATGCTGAACCTGTTGAAAATCCAAAGGATAAATTGTAAGTTTATGAAATGTCATAAACTGTGAAGTCATTTAATTATTGTGGGTTTCATTTTTTGTTGATTTGCAAATATTGACATTCTGGATGGTACTTAAAGTTGTGGATGGGGTATAGGACTGTAAAATTCCACTTGTCTGCCCATAAGTACAAGTGATAGCACACTTTATGCAGTTCAGTATTATAGATAGTGTAGGATGAGTAACACTGATGCAAGCCACATAAAAAAATTCCAAGTTACTTGCACTGTAGGACATGCAGTCAACTGAACATTTTTTCAAATCCTGTGGTGAGAGAGTTATAAATGTTCATAGATGTATGACAATTTGGTTGGTTTTTAATTTCAAGGCTTATAGATGGGGCTGAGAGAGTCATAATTTTTGTAGATATATGACAATTTGTTTGATCTTTAATTTCATAGTAACCATGACAATTTGCATGGTCTTTAATTTCATAGTAAGCATGACAATTTGTCTGGTGTTTAATCTCATACTAACCATGATAATTTGCTTATCTTTCAAGGCCTGTAGCTGGGGTGAGAGAACCATATAATTTCATTGATGTATAACAATTTGTTTGGTCTTTAATTTCAAGGCTTGTCGCTGGGGTGAGACAGCCATATAATTTTCATCCATATATGTTCACAGATATATGACAATTTGTTTGGTCTTAAATTTTTTTATAGTAACCCTGACAATTTGTTTGGTCTTTAATTTCATAGTAACCATGTCAATCTGTTTGGTCTTTGATTTCATAGTAACCATGACAATTTGTTTGATCTTTAATTTCAAGACTTGTAATAACCATGATAACTATTACCACATGAAAAACTGAGTTACTGTAAATAATTCATGTTTAAAATAGACTGCCACAGAGTACCTGAATATAGGTGATGTGGTTTATTCAATCACGCACTAAAGTTTCCTGATGCTTAATTACTATGCAATTATTGACCGCTGAATATGAAGTTTTATTGACCAGTATAATTCATATTGAATGACATGTACCGTAGGTCATTTTGAGAGGTTTACTGGTCCAAAAAACTTCATATTCATTAAAACAAAGGTCCGTGACTGTTCTATTACATGAATCAGAGACAAAATTGCAATTTAATTTGCTTTAGAAATGCATAAATGCCATTTCAACTACATGACACATCAACTTAACATTATGACATTCTGATGTCATGTAAAAGTCAATGACATCATGACCATCCCAATATGAAAAATGATCATGCAGTGCTCAGAAAAAAAATTTTGACACAGGCCCCAGGCTGGTGACTTAAATAAACTCACAAATCCTGACTGAAAAAATTCCACAAGCCCAGACTCCAATTTCCACATGCCCAAAATTTCCCCTTTTTTTTATTCTCTCCAACAACGTTGCAACAGCTACAATTCAATATAAATTCAATAGGGTTCAAAGGGGTTTAAAGGTAATTCAAGTGTCATTAGTGTTCATCGCTACGCTGGCATGCTTCACAAAGTAAAACTCTGTCAACCAAGAGTTCTGAAATTTATTTTTGTTGGGCTTTGCTGATAGCTAACCTAAATCGGCTTCATAAATGAATCACACTTAAACACGATTCCAACAACTGAAATGATATTCTTTGCATTCTATATATGCAGCAAAATCCGACTTCAAAGAAACGTTGCCACTGTTCACAGACTTGTCAAAAATATAATACATATGGCTTAAACATTCAAATTCAAGGCAAGAAGTAACAACTTTTGTTCTTGTACACACAGCTAGCATCTCTTGATTTACCTATAATGGGTTGTTCCGCTTCCTGATCCAACCTATGCAAATTAGCACAATGGGCTCACCCATTGCAGCCTTCAAAGACATCTCATTTTACCACTAGCTATTGTCAGCCAATTAACATGTGAAATGTTGGTTTATACCTGACCTCTTTGCCTTAATTGTTACTGTTTAAATGGCCCAAGGGATAGTTTTACATCAGCTCCAATCATGACTGTTTACCATTTAAACATGCTACATGTAACAGGCATATACTGAAAGTGGTTGGTTTTCTTTTTTTTTCTTTTTCTGAAGATTGCTGAAAATCATGTTTTTGTTTTCAAGACACAACCGTGTCAGGGGGTGGGGGTTGGGAGTACAAAATCATAATTTTAGCATGACATGCCAGGCTTCAGTCTGCTTAAAATCAGATTTCAATTTCATGTAGGACAGCAGTTAGTCCAAGTTTAACTAGACAGTGGTGATCTGATTTAGACTGTGCCGTGTTATAGCAGATATGTCGACATCTTGAAAATACATTTACACATTTCATCAATGTGATCAAAGTTTCCTCAGGTATATTAAATTTATTTACATAAGGCTCAACGAGCACCTCATTCAGAATACAGGACGGGCCTGACCTAAAATTAGAAGGGCCCCAGGCATTGGGCTATCAGATTTTTTGAGCACTGGATCATGTGACATGAAGAAATAACATATATCATATGATGTTGTGCCATACAATGAAAAACTATCTCTCAGAGTAATCATGTAATAATGTTGTCTAATATTCTGTGCAATTCAACAATTAGTTTTGCAGTTTTAAGTTGCACTCCCTCCCAACACCAATTTTAATCTAAAATGTTTTTTTTTTATAGTTTCAAATCATTTCAACTGTCTCACCATAAAAATCTGAGATTATCCAGTTCTGCTTATTTATCTGTTTTCAGAAAATCTGTTCATTTTTTTAACCAGAAATATTAAGTACACCCTGACACTGCAGTTTTGAAAACAAGGCCCAGATTGAACACGTACAATGTGTTCATATGACTACTTTAATTTCTGATAGGATCCATTACGTACACTCTCACCTGGCAGTCTTGAAAACAAGGTCCACTCCTGACTACAAGTAACAGACTACACATAGTGTGTTCATATGACTGCTTAAGTTTTTGACCTGGTTCATTACTCAATTTTAGACATGACAGATATGAGGTCCAACATGACAAGAGTTACAATTATCTGACAGTGGCAATGGAATGGCAAATGTGTGCTGCACACTTTGCTCTGACAAATCTTGATTCGAGTATTGATGAGCTCTGTAAATGTGCCACCAGGATTACT
Organism: Megalonaias nervosa; assembly: GCA_016617855.1. Classification (NCBI taxonomy): domain Eukaryota; kingdom Metazoa; phylum Mollusca; class Bivalvia; order Unionida; family Unionidae; genus Megalonaias; species Megalonaias nervosa. The sequence continues at coordinate 78,002 of JAECUM010012881.1, forward strand.
ATGTCAGTTAGATTTATATTTTCTCACTCATGCGACAGAAAAATCTAGCTGTTTTGCTAACCTTATTTTTCTCATCTCAGTCTGGTTGTATCAGTCAAGACATCTCTGTCATGGTATCCATGCACTATGAACTATCTTTGGAAAGAAGAAACCCTTGTTTTCTTCTGCTGTGCATTATGGAGTCATTATAAAATCGAACAACAACAACAGATACAGAACAAAAAGAACTAAAAAAGTAACTTACGGTCTCTCCAACTTTGATATCGCACCATGCAAAACATTTCGAGAGAGACAGACACGACACAAAGTTATCTGGTATTATGCTAGAAACTATACACAGCATGGCAAATTTTAAATTTTCAGGTCAGCGTCATTTAATGTAGCTAAGTGTATCAAATTAGTTTTAAATACTTCATTTGAAACAAATTAGGTACTTTTAGCTAGATTTATTGACGCTGACCTGAAAATTTACTGAGCTACAGATAGGATAAAATTATCGATGCTGTGTAGAATGAACTATAACAGAAAACACTGTTCCAGACACACAGGCAATACACATCACTGGCTATACAAAAATCCAAACTCTGTCAGGAGCATGCACAAAACCGGCAACAACCAGACATCTGTTATGTCTAACCTGTGTTCTTCAAACTTTGTCAAACACCCTGAACCATCCCCAGTTGAATCAAACATCGTAAACAAAAGAAAATTCCTGCACTTACCAATCAGAGTGGTTCATTCATCAGTCCACATATTATTCCACAAGAAAATTTCCATGTAAAAGTATCATTGTACCAGGAATAGCAATACTTTCAATATTTCCAGGACAGAAAACATAAATTTCCAATAATATCATGAATTAGAAATCTCAGTCATTACACATTTCATTAGACTGACCTATGTACTTTATTATATCGTTGCCTACCAAAGATCTTTTTCCAACTAGAATTGATGAAAGTTAAAAGCTATCCTTATAAAGGATACTAATTACTTATTGTTATTTTCACATGACATCCATAAATTAAATGTGATATGATTTTATGTTTCTATTTTCTCATGTGCAGAAACTTGTGTACTTAAGAGTCGACTGGGCACCCCATTGTCCTCATTAACATAATCATATTAATGTGTGTTTTAAAAAATAATGGCATGTGGCTCAAGATGCTCATGACGCAATACTGCAGCATGTAACAATAATAACTTTTTTCCTGATTTTCTTAAATATCTTTTTCAAAGAGTGGCATATACAGCTAGATTCTACTTAGATAATTATTCAGATTTTCATAAAAGATTACAAAACCTGATGACCTTTATACAGAGAGGAAAATAATAGAACATCATGATTACTGTGTTACGAATCTGCTAACTATATTGCAAAAGTGCAGGGTTTCTTGAATTTAAAAGGGAAAAAAAACTGGATGAGAAAATAGTTTATGTAGGTGTTTGAATCAAGACAAGGAAATCCCAGTCACTGAGTTACATATTTTGTCTCCTTCCTCAGCAAAGCCTCATGGGGGGACAAAAAATGTAACCCCTTGGCTGGGATTTCCTTGTCTCTGTAAAAACCCCAACATAGATTCTCTTAATCCACCATTTTACCCATTTTCCTTCAGTCTGGTTTACATTTCCAAGCATATATTTGTAATTATTCTTTATTGGATGCAATGCAAAATTGTGTATTTTAATTACTGTAATTAACCATTCTTGTTAAGTAAATGCTGCTTCATGAAACCGTATTTGCATTTCATGAAAACTCAACATCTAAATAACAGAGATCCTTGAACATGTTCCAAACCTGAAATAAACCACACAACTATAAACTGCTGATCGTTAAAAATGTACTTACTATATCACAGACATGTACTTGGGATCCATCAGATGGACTCGAAGTTCTTTAACTTCTGCTATGTTTCCCTGATAATGCAAAGCACATATACAAAAATATCTTAGATTTGAGTGCATAAAAATGTAAGGAGAAAAAAAATGCAATTAAATTTTAAAATCAAACAATCTAAACTCAACATTTAAACATTAGGATATGACTGAACAGTAGGCAAAAATGTACACAATTATGATCCTAGCAGTTGTTTCATTGTAATTACAACAGAAAGGAAAGAAAAAAGGATTATGATACAGAAGGATAAGTGGCAGTGATGATGGTGGTCACAGTAGAAATATTGGTGATTGTGTGGACAATAGTGGCAGCAACAGCAGTGGCAGAGTTGGTCATGGTGGTAGCACTGAAGTAATAGAAATATTTGTTATTGTGTGGACAAATGTAGCAGCAGCAGTGGTAGAGGTCCTGGTGGTGACAGTATTGATTGAATGGAATATCTGCCATGGTGTGAGCAATTGTGGCAGCAACGGCAGTGGTAGAAATGGGTGCTGATAGTATTTGCTTTAGAGATATATTGGTTGTGTGGACTGGTGTGGTTGTGTGGACTGGTGGCAGCAACAGCAGTGGCAGCAGTGCTGGTGGTGATAGTACTGACTGAAGGGAAATACTGGTGGTGATGTTGACAGTGGTAGCAGCATTGGTGGTGACAGTACCGACTGAACAGAAATACTGGTTGTGGTGTGGACAGTGGTGGTATAAGTGATGGTGGTAACAGTACTAAAAAGAAATAATGATGGTGGTGTGGGCAATGGAAGCAGCAGAAGCAGTAGTACAGCTGGTGGTGGTCACAGTACTGAATAGCAAGGCTCTAAATTAATACTAATCCACTAACCAAGCTCCATGATTATGGATCAATAGAAGAAAAAAAAAGTCACCACTAATCTGCGGGAGTAATGAAAATTTCTTCAAGTTGCTATCACAGCAGTTAACAAGTGGTCTTGAGTCATATGTATAAAAAAAACAAAAAGGAGACACCATTCCTTTTCATAATTATTTTGTTTATTGTCTCAACTGAATACCTACCAACGTCCTGCAGTTTATGGAGTAAAATAAATACCATGGTGGAAATTAATATGTGTTATTCCATGCACCAAGTAATTAGGGTGATTATTGTCAAAACTGTCTTTGTGCAACAGGAACTATCCAGGTGTAGCCTCAAATATTTATTTCAACACAGATGATAAAAGGAGGTATACACTATCAGGATAGTACTGGCAAACAGGAAAATGTTGCATTGGCCAACTCAATATATAATCCAGAATAATAAAGAACAATGTTTTAATATTTAAATCATTCTTGAGAGACGTGTGTGTGTGTGTGTGTGTGTGTGTGTGTGTGTGTGTGTGTGTGTGTGTGTGTGTGTGTGTGTGTGTGTGTGTGTGTGTGTGTGTGTGTGTGATTTAGATTTTTAAAGTAGCTTTAACAATTTTTCAGTCATATCGCTATGATGTCTGCAGTGTGACAGTTTATAGTGATGTCAAGCACTGGGGCATCATGCCACAGACATGTGGCATGATGTCCCACCCAGTCACATTATTCAAGCCGACCAGTCCTAACACTAACCTCTTAATGCTGAGCGCCAAGCAAGGAAGCTGTTAGTACCATTTTTAAAAGTCTTTGATATGACTCGGCCAGGGTTTGAACCCCTGACTTCCTGCATCCAAGGCGGATGATCTAACCACTAGGCCACCAGAGCAGTCTGTATGTATGTATGTATGTATGTTGAGTTTTGCAGCACCTCACCACAATAGTGGTCATATGGTGCAAACTAATGAAAAAGTTTTTTAAAAGAATGCAGAGGTTTTTACAAGGTGCGAGGAGACCACGGAAATTTCTGAAACTGCAAGATGACAAGAGTAAACACAGTTATAAATATGATCCAAGAGAAAAGCGCAAGAAAGAACCAGAAAGGCATGCTGGGAAAATGCATATGATTGGCTGAAGTATGACCCAGGTAAGGATACAATGTTGTGTACTTTCTGCACTGACTATTCAGAGAAACACAGAAATATGGAGGGTATTTAATTTACAATTTGTTGATGGGTGAATTGTCCCTGAAATCACACTAACGATGGTGCTCCTAAATTTGCCTGACATCAAGGATTATAATCTAAGACCTGACATCAAGCTGTGGCATGCTACGGTCAGAAGCTACGACTTTTGGAGCAAGATCAGATGATGAATTAGATACAAAAAATAAACATGAATTGACAACTTTCAATTAGTCTTGTTTGTGAAATGCAACTGTCATTGTTTTGGGTTGATGTTAATGCAAAATAAAATGTTGATTAAGATAATGAACTGGCCTATCTTTGATTTTAGCAAAATCTGTGAAATTTAGGAAGGATCAATATAAATGTTATTATGGTGATCCTGCAAGTTACTGAAAAAAATCCTACTGTCAAGCCCAATGAATAGAAATATTGGTGGTACAGACAGTATTAAATAGAAATATTGGTGATGGTGTGGACATGGTAACAACAACAGCTGTCATAGAGATGGTGGTAGTGATAGTGCTGAATAGAAATAATTGGTGGTGGTGTGGACAGGGTAACAACAACAGCTGTCATAGAGATGATGGTAGTGATAGTATTGAATAGAAATATTGGTGGTGGTGTGGAAAAGGTAACAACAGCAGTGACAGGTGGCAGTGGTGGCAGAACTACTAACAATAAAAGGAACAAGTAGGTCAAGAAGGTGTAAGGAGTAAAGTAAGATGATTTACCATTAATCCCATCATGTTCCTCAGCAGTTCCTCTTTTTCTGGAAATTTCTACCAAAAAAACAAAACAAGATAAGAATCTATCATCTACTGTAAAATATACAAGTGTTTCAGACTCATAACCAAAGGGTCACAGGTTCAGTACCCAAAATGGCTGCCTCTGTGTATCTTTGTAAAGTCATTACGCTCCAATTTTATCAGCATCATATAGTTAATGTGTTAAAAGTACCATAAAAACCATCAAAAAATCTTTGAACTGTTGTATGGAATACAAGATCACATAAAAAAACTACTTTGATAAGCTAGGTAAATCTATTATTTATCACTTAAGTCAGCACATTGGTACATAATATGCATACCAATAATGAACTACTTAACACCATAATCACAAGCCGTAGGCAAAAATCTAAAAATCTGTAATTCTCTCTTATCACCTGTATATTTCATAAAAAAAAGCATGGAAATCTTGTTGTATGCAGCTTCAAGTGAAAAAGGAACACAGAAGATTGCTGCCTAATCAGGTAACGATGTATCAACACATACCTAAAATTTTTAACTTACCTCTACACATGCTATAAAATGCTGCATCCCACCCTCAAGTATGAATTTCTGGCAGTTTGATGGTGTCTCATCTGTAAAACATTACATTTATCTATGGTACTTCACATTTCTGATATCACTCTCAATAAGCATATTATTGCAGGTAACAATGGCAAGAAAATCTCATAAGAAAATGGTTGACAAATATATCTAAATACAATAAACATGTATTTTAATTTTTTAATCTTCTGTCATGCTGCTGTAACGCAACTATAATGAATGCTAGAAAGAACCAAATAAACGTAATGAATGCTAGAAAGAACCAGAGAAATGTAATGAATGCTAGAAAGAACCAAAGAAACGTAATGAATGCTAGAAAGAACCAAAGAAATGAAATGAATGCTAGAAAGAACCAAAGAAATGTAATGAATGCTAGAAAGAACCAAAGAAACCTAATGAATGCTACAGAGAAATAAAGAAATGTAACGAATGCTACAAAGAACCAAAGAAACGTAATGAATGCTAGAAAGAACCAATGAAATGTCATGAATGCTAGGAAGAACCAAAGAAACGTAATGAATGCTAGGAAGAACCAAAGAAATGTATGCTAGAAAGAACCAAACAAACGTAATGAAAGCTAGAAAGAACCAAAGAAATGTAATGAATGCTAGAAAGAACCAAAGAAATGTAATGAATGCTAGAAAGAACCAAAGAAATGTAATGAATGCTTGAAAGAACTAAAGAAACGTAATGAATGCTATAAAGAACCAAAGAAATGTAATGAATGCTAGAAAGACCCAAAGAAATGTAATGAATGCTAGAAAGAAGCAAAGAAATGTAATGAATGCTAGAAAGAACCAAAGAAACGTAAAGAATGCTACAGAGAAATAAAGAAATGTAATGAATCCTAGAAAGAACCAAAGAAATGTAATGAATGCTAGAAAGAACCAAAGAAATGTAATGAATGCTAGAAAGAACCAAAGAAACGTAATGAATGCTAGAAAGAACCAAAGAAATGTAATGAATGCTTGAAAGAACTAAAGAAACATAATGAATGCTATAAAGAACCAAAGAAATGTAATGAATGCTAGAAAGAACCAAAGAAATGTAATGAATGCTAGAAAGAACCAAAGAAATGTAATGAATGCTAGAAAGAACCAAAGAAACGTAATGAATGCTACAGAGAAATAAAGAAATGTAATGAATCCTAGAAAGAACCAAAGAAACGTAATGAATGCTAGAAAGAACCAAAGAAATGTAATCAATGCTAGAAAGAACCAAAGAAATGTAATGAATGCTACAGAGAAATAAAGAAATGTAATGAATGCTAGAAAGAACCAAAGAAACGTAATGAATGCTAGAAAGAACCAAAGAAACATAATGAATGCTAGAAAGAATCAAAGAAATGTAATGAATGCTAGAAAGAACCAAAGAAACATAATGAATGCTAGAAAGAACCAAAGAAATGTAATGAATCCTAGAAAGAACCAAAGAAATGTAATGAATGCTAGAAAGAACCAAAGAAATGTAATGAATGCTAGAAAGAACCAAAGAAATGTAATGAATGCTAGAAAGAACCAAAGAAACATAAAGAATGCTACAGAGAAATAAAGAAATGTAATGAATGCTAGAAAGAACCAAAGAAATGTAATGAATGCTAGAAAGAACCAAAGAAATGTAATGAATGCTAGAAAGAACCAAAGAAATGTAATGAATGCTAGAAAGAACCAAAGAAACATAATGAATGCTAGAAAGAACCAAAGAAATGTAATGAATGCTAGAAAGAACCAAAGAAATGTAATGAATGCTTGAAAGAACTAAAGAAACGTAATGAATGCTATAAAGAACCAAAGAAATGTAATGAATGCTAGAAAGAACCAAAGAAACGTAATGAATGCTATAAAGAACCAAAGAAATGTAATGAATGCTAGAAAGAACCAAAGAAACGTGATGAATGCTAGAAAGAACCAAAGAAATGTAATGAATGCTATAAAGAACCAAAGAAATGTAAAGAATGCTAGAAAGAATCAAAGAAATGTAATGAATGCTAGAAAGAACCAAAGAAATGTAATGAATGCTAGAAAGAACCAAAGAAACGTAAAGAATGCTACAGAGAAATAAAGAAATGTAATGAATGCTAGAAAGAACCAAAGAAATGTAATGAATGCTAGAAAGAACCAAAGAAACCTAACGAATGCTAGAAAGAATCAAAGAAATGTAATGAATGCTAGAAAGAACCAAAGAAATGTAAAGAATGCTAGAAAGAACCAAAGAAACGTTATGAATGCTACAGAGAAATAAAGAAATGTAATGAATGCTAGAAAGAACCAAAGAAATGTAATCAATGCTAGAAAGAACCAAAGAAATGTAATGAATCCTAGAAAGAACCAAAGAAATGTAATGAATGCTAGAAAGAACCAAAGAAATGTAATGAATGCTAGAAAGAACCAAAGAAACATAAAGAATGCTACAGAGAAATAAAGAAATGTAATGAATGCTAGAAAGAACCAAAGAAATGTAATCAATGCTAGAAAGAACCAAAGAAATGTAATGAATGCTAGAAAGAACCAAAGAAATGTAAAGAATGCTAGAAAGAACCAAAGAAATGTAATCAATGCTAGAAAGAACCAAAGAAACATAATGAATGCTAGAAAGAACCAAAGAAATGTAATGAATGCTAGAAAGAACCAAAGAAATGTAATGAATGCTTGAAAGAACTAAAGAAACGTAATGAATGCTATAAAGAACCAAAGAAATGTAATGAATGCTAGAAAGAACCAAAGAAACGTAATGAATGCTATAAAGAACCAAAGAAATGTAATGAATGCTAGAAAGAACCAAAGAAACGTGATGAATGCTAGAAAGAAGCAAAGAAATGTAATGAATGCTAGAAAGAACCAAAGAAATGTAATGAATGCTATAAAGAACCAAAGAAATGTAATGAATGCTAGAAAGAATCAAAGAAATGTAATGAATGCTAGAAAGAACCAAAGAAATGTAATGAATGCTAGAAAGAACCAAAGAAACGTAATGAATGCTACAGAGAAATAAAGAAATGTAATGAATGAGAGATATAAAGAAAATGTAATGAATGTTGGACAGAAACAAAGAAATGCAATGAAAGATGGAGAGAAATAAAGAAATGTCATGAAAAATGGAGAGAAATAAAGAAACATAATGAAAGATGGAGAGAAATATAATGAATGATGGAGAGTAATAAATCTAATGCAACAGAATTCAAGAAATTTGATGAATGCTACAGAGACTTAAAGAAACGATCTAATTACTAAGAACAAAGGAAAACTTACTTGAAATATGATATGTTAAGGTCAAATACTTGGATGTAGTTCAAGCATTATTTACCATCTGACAAGACTTATGACAGCATGACAAGGTATGATGAAATAGGCAACTGGGATACAAAATATATGTATATAATAAGGACAAAGTAAAATTCAGTCAAAAAATGTTTGGAGAAAAAGCACCAAATGGAAGCTATCTGTGAGGTCACTTTAGTAAGCATTGTGTCAAGGCATGAGTGACTAAAGTGATTTGGCATCAGTCCTTCTATCCAAGGGAAGACCACTATTGTTGGACTTCCATCTTGGTAGGCACATGACACTTTAGCAATTTTATTGCTAAAACAAGGCAAAGATGTGATCTATGTCTTTTTCACTTGGGAAGCCTAGATTTGTTAAGTAGTACAACATTCCAAATGTATTATGATTGGTTATATATTTGAAGAAGAAATACTTGCATCAAACTGAAAGCATTAAAAAAAATGCCAGTAATTAAAACTCATAATTTGTTACAATATCTGAATATTAATTACGGTCCTCTTACCATCTTGTTTTCCTTTCAATTTTATTGTACAAGTCAAGTTTGCAACAGCTTGTAAAAGGAATAGAACTTTTTGTGTTATACTCTCACAAGATAATTTAATGATTTCCAGTCCAATTTCTGCAATTATGCACAGGGTTTTTTCTTCATTAAATTATGGACACAGCATAAAGCTAACTTAGCAAATATGTATATGATCATATTATGGAAGTTCTATAACTTCTCTAAATTCATAATGAGGAGGTTGCAAGTCATAATCAAATGTAAACTAAATATTATGAGGAGGCTGCAAGTCATAATCAAATGTAAACTAAAGACAATGAAAAGGTTACAAGTCATAATCAGATGTAAACTAAAGACAATGAAAAGGTTACAAGTCATAATCAGATGTAAACTAAAGACAATGAAAAGGTTACAAGTCATAATCAGATGCAAACAAAATATAATAAGGAGGTTACAAGTCATATACAAATATAAACAAAATATAATAAGGAGGTTACAAGTCATATACAAATATAAACAAAATATAATAAGGTCACAAGTCATAATCAAATGTAAACTAAATATTATGAGGAGGTTACAAGTCATAACCAAATGTAAATAAAATATGAGGAGGTTACAAAATGTAAACAAAATGTAATGAGGTTGCAAGTCATAATCAAATGTAAACAAAATCGGAGGTTACAAGTCATAATCAAATGAAAACAAAATATGAGGAGGTTGCAAGTCATAATCAAATGTAAACAAAATAAGGAGGTTGCAAGTCATAATCAAACATAAACAAAAAATGAGGTTACAAGTCATAATCAAATGAAAAACTAAATATAATGAGGAGGTTGCAAGTCATAATCAAATATAAACCAAATATGAGGCCTTGTTAATTTACATCATATATGAAAATGTCCCTATATCTTAAAGACAATTTCTAGAATCACATTTCCCGTATTATTATTAATCTGGATTCTTATTACAGAATATACTCACATGCATGTCAGATCCAACTGCAAAACAATACAGACTCTGGTCAGCCATTGCATAATGTGCTGACATACATGGGTCTACACTCTTTGCTCAACTGATTAATCATAGCAGTCTGCACAGACACTGATCTGACAGTGCAATATGCCGCAATAAATCTGGGTCTATATTGTTTGCAGTTGGTCCTGACTTGTATGCAAGTACATACAGTAACTGATACAAAAGGGAAAACAAAAGTCTCTGGATTTGAGCAGCTTTAAGTGTACACAGAAATAACTACCTGTAACATTCCAAAGAGTGCTCCATGCAACCTCTAGAACTTCATCACATTCTGCTAAGCTCAACTTGTGTTTGATTATCTTACACATCATCTGAAATAAAGCAGGAAGTCTTCAGCTGACAAAACTGAACCACAGGATATTTTCGTCTGAACATTTCATTTATTTTTTTGTTATGTTTGTACATAATCTATCTACCTCAAATACTTATGGTATTTTGTTCATAGATGACCTTTAAACTTGGGTTTTTAAACAAATACCATGCATCATGTATCATTATCATTATCATTATTACATTTTGATGATGATGATGATGATATCAACATATTTAGTGCTCCATTCAACAAAGTCATAAAATACATGCATATGCTTTTCTTGCAAAGTTATGTTAGACAAAGATTACTACTCATTTTATTCCAACTAATAAATTTACACTGACTCTTAAATAAAGGAACACTGGTCTTAGTTTCTTTGAACATCATAATGAAACACTGTTCTTACTATTGACATGTTACATATAACTGTGCAACAAAGTACTGACTCTTTTGTTCTGCCAGCCTGTATAACTAGGCTTAGAAAGTTCACATTTCAAATAATATCTGGATTAACCAATTGCTCAACTCCCTGAGATCAAATGACAGTCAGCCTGTGTGAGATGGAATGAAAGAAGCCTAAGAAGGCTACTGTTCACAACATATGAACCAAAACTTAGCTTCATATATCTCTCCACAAGTATGAACCTTTCTCGATCAGAAAGCATTAATTCACAGGGAAATAAAATAAAGATATCTAACTGAACACATCATACTAACACGAATGATGTTTCGTTTCTATTGCAACAACATGACTACTTTTCCTACCAGTTACCAAAGAAAACGCTTCAACCCTCTCATCTAGTACGTTATGACTCACATTCACATTTGATATTTTGACATCTTTGAGTTACACTGAAAGTGTGACTGTATTATGCTAATCAAAATGAAGAGAAGAAATGTTTACACATTAATTAACATGATGTGTCTTTACCTATATAATTTACTCCTCCGGAGGCAAGAGTTTAATTTGCGTATATGGAGCAGTCACTGTCAATACACATCAATGACAACTTGAAGCAGTTTGAAACCATTATCTGGTTTATGAAACACCTGTTAACTGGCCATGGATAGCAGGTGACTGTCATGTATACAGATTTTATATAGGAGATTTGCTCAGGGGTGGGGGTGATTTGAATGGGCATTGACACCAGGTGACTGCTATATAAAAGTAACTGTTAAGACAGGTTTGATTGTACTATCAACAGCATTACCATCATTTACTTTTCCTCAGGTCCTCCCAACCAATGGAAAAGCCTGTTCATTTAACCATTTTTTCCAGATGATGATGATATTTTCAACTCTTAATACTATAAGCTACCAAACAGATACCTCTAAAACTCCCTCGCTGCTCAATGCCTCTTTATGTTCCACCTATCTCAACTACTCTTAAGTTGTCCCAAGGCTCTTTATGCTTTACCTACCTCAACAACACCCAGACTGTCCACAGCCCTTTGTGATTTACTAACCTCAACAACACCCTGACCGTCCACAGCCTTTTGTTATTTACTAACTTCAACAATACCCTGACTGTCCACAGCCCTTTGTGATTTACTAACCTCAACACCCTGACATTCCACAGCCCTTTATGATTTACTAACCTCAACAACACCCTGACTGTCACAGCCTCTGTGATTTACTAACCTCAACAACACCCTCACTGTCCACAGCCCTTTATGATTTATTAACCTCAACAACACCCTGATTATCCACATCCTGAATGTGATTTACTAACCTCAACAACACCCTGACTGTCCACAGCCCTTTATGATTTACTAACCTCAACAACACCCTGACTGTCCACAGCCTCTGTGATTTACTAACCTCAACAACACCCTGATTATCCACAGTCTCTGTCTGATTTACTAACCTCAACAACTCCCAGGTTGTCCACTGCCTCTTTGTGAATTACTAACCTCAACTCCCTGGTTGTCCTCTGCCTCAACATGATTTACTAACCTCAACAACTCCCAGGCTGCCCACTGCCTCTGTGTGATTTGCTAACCTCAACAACTCCCAGGTTGCCCACTGCCTCATTAAAATTTACTAACCTCAACTACTCCCAGGTTGCCCACTGCCTCTGATTTACTAACCTCAACAACTCCCAGGCTGCCCACTACCTCTATGTGATTTACTAATCTCAACAACTCCCA
>JAECUM010012882.1:0-115741 GCA_016617855.1 Megalonaias nervosa
TATAGGGGGTTTCACGGTTGCAAAGGAGTTACTGATCGTAGATCTTAAAATTACCTCCCTTAGCCCCAATGCACATGCCCCCCAAAAATTTCCAGTTCTGGATAGTTCAGAATTTCGCACCGTTTTACGCTTGGTTACCGAAACATAAAGGCAACAAAATAGTGTCAACATGGGAAAAATATACTGCTGTGCGAAAGACTGTTCCAATTACTCCGGAAAGATTGTTGATGATAGGACCATTTCACTGCATAGGTTTCCTGCTGATGGTAAAATTTCTCGTATTTGGAGCCAACGAGTTGATGTTTTAGAAAGGACTTTTGCCTGAAGTCGACATCACGGCTGTGCAGCGATCATTTTGTGGGATTAGCAGGACCATCAAAGACAGCACCAGTTCCCAACATATTTCCTCAAAAAACTTTCATGAGTTGGACGGTAATTACATCAGCTGCATTCAAGCGAAATTTTTAATATTTGGCATAGGCACCAACAATTTAATCTCGAGAGTGGTGTGGGGTACGTGTATGTTACAAAAAGGCAGGCCCTTATATTCATTTGCTGGAGGAATTCAAAATAGTTTGCTCTGATCGGTTCCGCTGTTGTACACACATGTCCCATATTAGCCAACAGAAAAAAAAAAATCTGCCCTTCACACAAAGCAAAACTCGCCCTCCAAAATATATATCAGCCCTCCTCCCTCTTCGAAAATTAAATGGTCAGTGCCTATTTACTATCAAATGTGATAAAACTTTTGTCAGGTGACACACCATTACAAAACAACTGTTATCTTATTTCTTAAATTATGTAGCAAATATATATTTAATAATTCAGTATGGGTTGGGGGAGATGTTAAAGAAACATTCATATCAATACAATTATGAAGTTCTCAATGGACTATGTAGAATATAAATTAAATGTGTAAAAGAATATGTAATGGAATCAATGAAACAAATAGGTTATGTAGTTTTAATTTTTATTTAACACAATCAGTCAAATATATGCACATCATTTCTTACAGATGGTCTGTTTATATTCCAGGTTGATGATATCTCTTTATCTATGATATATCTTTATCTATGATACCTCTTTATCTATGATACCTCTTTATCTATGATATCTCTTTATCTATGTTATCTCTTTATCTATGATATCTCTTTATCTATGATATCTCTTTATCTATGTTATCTCTTTATCTATGTTATCTCTTTATCTATATCTCTTTATGATATCTCTTTATCTATGTTATCTCTTTATCTATGATATCTCTTTATCTATGTTATCTCTTTATCTATGATATCTCTATCTGTGATATCTCTTTATCTATGTTATCTCTTTATCTATGATATCTCTTTATCTATGATATCTCTTTATCTATGACATCTCTTTATCTATGATATCTCTTTATCTATACCCCCGACCACTTCATTGGATACAGATGCAGATGAATTGGAATATGGGTCCTTATTGTATCCAGCAAAGCACTTCACAAAATTATCTGGCTGTGTTATTTCTTTCCTAGTCATGACACTACCAAATTTTGAGGCTGTAATTCTGTTCTCCCTTGCCTTTTTCCAAACAATATTTTGCCTCTGTCCTCTAGTGTGTTCCTCTATCTTTGCAGAATTAAAACTGAGACTTGAAACATAATCATGAAACTTTTCTGTACACATTTTGTTGTTCAGATCCACAGTATCTCTGAACATAATATTTGGGAGTGGTATACAACATTCCTTGAGTACCTCCTCTGGAATATCTGGTTTGGGGAAATGTTTATGATATCCTGCTAAGGGGTTTACAGCAAGCAACTGTTTCTGGAATTCTTCCCTTTTTAGTGGACTGCCCTCTCCAGATGGGCAATACTCTTGTATGCTGAAGTTTCAAGAGCGCCAGAGTATTTTTCAGCTTAATTTCCTCTGTCTTTTTCGGGGATAGTTTCCGAGGCCGTGGTGTATTCCATTTACACTCCAATGATGTAGCTGAAATTTCACCTGCCTTCCTTTTCTCTGTGATGTCGATAAGGGCATACAACAAAGAAGTGATGTGATTGCATGACTTCCTTTGCCTGTGCAAAAAAAAAGAAATATCATTATATGTTGATCTTTCAGCTGTGTCAATTTTTCCGAAGTATAGCAGATAGTGTGATGGATCACATCTGTAGTGACACTTTACTATTATTCTTATTCCCAGGTTTTTGTTTAATGGGGTGAGGTTAGGGGGGTAATTCAAGGAATCAACACACAAATATATATAGCCCAGATCAGCAATTAACTGTGGGGGTACAGGTGAGATATCCCCAGGCCCAAATACTGGTTTAACTTTTAAAAACATAAAGGGACAATATGAAGAAATGTTGCTGTAGTTATAAATTTACAAATTTCGCATTTTAAATAATTTTAATGATTATCTACCTCTCAAATGAAGAACATAAGTTAAAACTTTAAAGTTGTATGAAACTTACCCTGCTGGACAGGTGCAATCTGCAGAGTGAACTTGTCCAGTTACTTTTGATAGACTTGTCCAAACTCGGTAATCAGGTTGTTTGTTATTATCTAATACTGGGAGGGATGGAATAACCAGGCATCTCACATATGTGTGTGAACACTGATTACTGACATTGTGATAGCGGACTGAGTGTACATGATTGTCCTGATAAAATTTTTTAGCTTTCAGCTGCCTGACAGCACCGCAGGGAGTTCTGTCAAATGTTCTGATCGTATTTAAAACAAGACAATTATACAGTTCCCTTGGTCACGTCGTCACTCCATCCATCCAGAGTGTCTGGCTTTGGTAACTTTTTGCCAAGAGGTGTTGTATATTTTCCTATCTCACACGTCTCTTGTTCTTGTCGATCGGCATTCTTTAAAGTAGTTTCTGATGGGATTTCAAGACGCAGCACTCCAAGGGCACGTTCTCTCAACTCAAGTGCACGGCCTGACACATTCTGGCCGTGTTCTTTAAGAAAACTCTTCAGCCGTTTCACAGTATACATGTTTATATCCTCCACTGTCACTTTTTCTTGATCTACATCTGCCATCTTTATTGATTGAACTATCCGGAAATGAGTTGCACCGAGACGCCCTCTGGTGTTTTCAAGGGGAGATAATAACCGTGAAATGGTCTATAGGAGCATATGTTACACACAGAGCAGGCAGATGAAAGACGTAATAATTATAGAGTTTTAGAACTTATCCAAATTATAAGGAAGCTTGCCGCTTAATAAAGGTCATAAAACCTGTTGTTTACAGGTGCTATATTGTATAGGGCTGTATGTTTTGTTTGATTGAAGCACCTTTCTCACGTGGAGTCATCTTGTTATTAATATTGTTTGGCTACCCTTTGCACCAAATGATATTAATAACCATGTCATGTGGGTAGCTGTCCAGGGGGGATAACTGACCTGGGGTGGGGTGGGGTGGGAATTGACCAGGGGGGTGATTTACTGGGGGGTAATTGTCCTGCAACCCATTAGCAGTAACTGATTGTACTTTATTTAGTCAGGTTAATATGAATAAAAAAATGAGAGTTGAAATGTCTAGAGCTGCAGGGCATGGCTCACTGGTTAGCTTGATGGTCTCCCATCAGAAGTGTACTGGTCTGAATTCTGCACTGAAATACCTGAGTCGGCTGCCAAGGTGTGTTCCTGGGCAAGGCAGTTTATGTTAACTTTATTAGCATGAAATAACCTTTTAAGTGTTTATGTACCAGTTAACTTGGCTGCCTTGATGAATTTGCATTCAGCAATTTTAAGTTTGAAAATGTTGTGATCTGTTATTTAATACATACTTTTATTCCTCTCTGTTTCAGGAGCTTTCTTGATCCCCTATTTCATCATGCTGGTTTTGTGTGGGGTTCCCCTTTTGTTCATGGAATTGGCAGTTGGTCAATACACCAAACAGGGGCCAGTAGGGGCTCTTAACAAGATCTGTCCACTGTTCAAAGGTAAGTTAAGTTATATTCTAAGCACAATGAAGAGGCAGGTGTTACTTGTGCAACTCAGGTAGTCAGCAAGACAGTTGTACTTAACTACTCAATTTACTTGCCCTGGCTGAGGAAGGGCAAGTAATTTTTTCAGGATGCTCATGCAGTGCAGGACATTTAGTATAAGTTGCAAGTCAGTTGCCCTGGAGGACAAATAGTCAACTGAGAATTTTTTTCAACCCCATTCAATTTCATGCAGTATTGTAGATTTATACATGTACAAATCATGTGACCATGTTTATAGTTAGAGATAAGTCTTTTATTTGAGGATTTAAGAATTTTTTCTAACCATTTTCTTTTGAATCAGATTCCATCCAATCAGAGTATTCTAATCATTTCCTTTGAATCAGATTGCATCCAATCATTGTATTCTAACCATTTCCTTTGAATCAGATTCCATCCAGTCAGAATATTCTAACCATTTGCTTTGAAACAGATTGCATCCAATCATTGTATTCTAACCATTTGCTTTGAATCAGATTCCATCCAATCAGAGTATTCTGTTTGCTTTGAATCATATTTCATCCAATCAGAGTATTCTAACCATTTGCTTTGAATCAAACCACACAGTGACACAAGTAGCAATAAAGTGTCTTCCCATCTTGGACATATCAGGTTTAGGTTTCATAATATGCCAGATTCTACCAAAGACAGAGGATAAAACATCAAAGAATATGATAATTCCAGAAAAATTGGACATTCCATTATTAAATCTGTTAATGAAAGAGGTCTGTAACCTTGAGTTCAAGTTAAGTGTTTACCAGGGGCAGAAACTGGTCATATATTTGATGCTACAAGAAAAATTGACCTTTCTCAATATGACACCGTTATATTCATCACCAGTGTTGGTGGCAGTGATATAAGTAACAATGTTCACATTGACCAGATTAAAACCAATTTATATAATATCCTAAATAACATATACCTGGAAAATCCTAACTGATCAGTCTTTGTATGCAGTGCATGACCAAGAATTGCTACAGACATTAGAGGGTTGAATGCTATAATCGAATATCTATGTCACAAGTGGAATTTCAAAATGATAGACATTGATCATGGATTCGTTGCCAAGTCTGGATTAGTTCTGGAACACTTAATGGCGAAAGACAAAATTCGTCTAAATAAATTTAGAAGGGTTTATCCCACTTTCTTCAGGCAGTAAATGAGATTTTTCTGATACTAAAGGACAGCTATGACATCTCTAATAGGCATAGAAACATAGATCACAAACATAATTGTGACCATGCAAACTGTTCTAACCATCATCAGAAATCAAAGAGATGTTTCTACATTTTTTAACGAAACGCAAGCAAATTACAGTGTCATAACTGTCTACAATATGGACATAAGGCAAAACACTGTGAAATGTTCCACTCAGATATGCAGTATTATGAAAATGGCAATGAAAATGGGGCCAAAAGTTTAACAATCAAACACATTTTTCCAGAAACTTCAAAACATCCTGTCAGATATACTAAGTGTGATTCTGCCTGTGATGACAGAAAACAAACTACAGATACCCCAGTAAGTGCCCATGTTCATGGAATTACCTCTGGTGCAATCCCATTAAGTACCTCCATCAATCTAAGTGACCATAATGTGTTAACTGCTACTGCATAACTGTTGAATGTGCTAATGTTTCAAGACTCATTGAAAAATCCTTGAAAAAACAGTAGATAGTCATGAATTAGGACAGTTGTATAGAAGAAAATTTAGAGGAATGTCATGGTTCATATATTGATAGTGAAAATATGAATTAAGATATTCCATATCATTCATCTCAAAATCATCAGAACTCAAAATCAGTGGCTTAAGCAAAAAAGTCGCAAAATTTGCCATCTGAACATGCATTATTTTTTTACTTCAATTAAAATAATTCCGTAATTGATATTTTTCCATTCAGTGAAATCATCTTACATGAATCTCTTGATGATGATGAACTTAAAATTCCTAACTAGTTTTCAAAGAAAAGACATCTTCTCTAGCCATGGTTCTGATATGTTAACCCTATCTACATCTTGGCGGATCGAACAGATATTTTAGTGCTTTGTCCTAGCAACATCTATTATTTTTCATGAGTTGCCTCCCTTAGTTTGTAATGCCAACTAACCAATAGTGTGTAACAGTGGTGCTTTGTACATCGGTTGGAAATGGTGGATGCAATTGACTTAAAAAGGATGCTTTGCAAGTTTAACATAGAACATATCACTACATACCAGAGGGGAGCAATTAAAAGTGTATTTGAGTGAAAGGTATTTGTACAAACATAGACTGGCAGTGGAGAATTGCTTATTTATCAGTCCATTCCAGTTGTGTGCTCCCCATGTCTCGGTCATGTAGGAACAATGTTCAAATCTGAACAACTTAATTTTGATTGGATGCGATGGCTTGCTGCCGCATCCAATGAAATTCACAGATCTGAGGAACGGAACTATGTGCTCGATACACCAAGGTGTAGATAGGGTTATCATTATGGAACCTTGGCTAGTGAAGATGAAGAAAAGACTGACTTACTTTTGGTTTACATTAAGGCGTTTCTTCAAACAATGATAGGATCATGAAGAAATTGGTATGGAAATAATTTGACTAGAAATGAGACACAATGTCCAAAAACCATTTGAATTAGGCTGTGTATATAGACCGCCAAACAATGACAATGCTTGGCATACTGTATTTCAAAATAAGCTTAAAACATTTTATCAGGTCACTTCAATTACAATTTGCTTTATGACACCAATTAAAGCTGGATTAAAACCATGAATTCTCTGAATTATCAACAGCTAGTTCATGTACCCACAAGGGTAACAGAGGTATCTGAAACACTAATTGATCATATATATACTAACAATGCTGACAATATTATAGAAGTTGCATTTCCCCAATATTCCACAAGTGATCATTATCCTATATGCTTTACAAGACAAAAAGTCAAACTTGTCATCACAGATATATCAAGTATCAAACAATGAAAAGATTCAATTCACAAATATTCCTTAAAGAACTGAAAGATATCCCTTGGTCAGTAATTGAATTTTTTGATGCTCTTGACATCTGGATAGATACGTTTACTGACACCCAGAACACTCATGCTCCTTTTAATTTCAAGAGAGTCAAGCAGCGAAATCAACAAAATTGGATTACAGGTTATATACTGAATGCTATAAGGGATAGATTTCATGAATTAAACGATACTGTCAATTACAGATTATAGAGAAACAGAGTCAAGTTAATGATTCAAAAGGAAAGGCCATTGAAATATCAGATAGTGTTTCAAAAAAGAACCATAGAAACACTAGAAAACCTTCAGTGACTTGAGGGGTAAATCTGCCAATAATCTGCCATTTACATGTGCAGTGGTCCGCCTCATGAACGGCCCCCCTGTTTCCGGATGTCAGGTTGTCATTACTGAAAGAAGTGTTGGCTAAAGTACATGACTACTAAGGTTTGCAGGAAATGGGGTCAGCAATGAGGTGCCATAGCGGACAAAAGCTGGTCCAATGAAAATGTTGCAGTTGAAATTTCGATGTCGTGTGTCGAGAAATCCAGTATCATGTGTTGGATCAAATAGCATGTCCTTAAAGTTCCATTTTCTTGATCGAGATTTTAGATTTTATATGTTGAATTATACAGTGGTGGTTTAAAGTTCTAGTTCCTATGTCAATGTTTTGCAGTGTATATTTTAAATTACACAGCGGTGGTGGAAATTTCAGTATCACATGTTGAGAATCCCTAATTCACATGTTGTATGTAACTGTTTGTGATGAAAGTTCCATTTCATATGGCGAGTATTTAGATTTCATCTGTTGAATTTCACAGCAACGAGAAGCAGCCTCCTTGTTTAAAAGTAACGTCCGTTCACGAGAGCAACCTCTAGCAAAGAAATTCATAGTAATTCTTGACCTCTGAATGGTAACGTTCAAATTGTAAATGCATGAAATGTAATGGTGCCTCATAATTGAATACACGAATGATGTATCTTAATACTCTATATTATTTTGAATTGTTAAAGTGAACATTGTGCAATGTTACTTTTAACACCAACATATTATTTCACATATAAAATTAATAATTCTGACAAGCACAATATAATGTCCAACCACCGCTGTGTAATTCAACAGATACAATCTAAAAACTCAACATACGAAATGGAACTTTCAGCACAATCAATGTGATTCAACATGTTAAATTGAAATTCTCGACATATGACATTAAAATTTCAACAACCGCCGTGTAATTCAGAAGATACAATAAAAAAAACTTGACATTGGACATCAAAATTTCAACCAGCACTGCGTAATTCAACAGATGAAATCTAAATACTCAACATATGAAATGTAACTTTCAACATAAACTCTTTGAACCCAATACGTAAATTAGGAATTCTCGACGTAAAATATTGAAATTTCAACCACCACCGTGTAATTCAAACGACACAATCTAAAACCTCAACATAGAAAATATAACTTTCAACCACTACTGTTTAATTCAACAGATACAGTCTAAAATCTCGACCTTGAAAACGGAACTTTAAGGACAAGCATTTTTGATACAACATGTAAAATTGGAATTCTTGACATATTACATTAACATTTCAACAACAACGTTCTGATTGGACCAGTTTTTGTCTGCTATGGCGCCTCATAGTCAGCACTGTTTTGATAGAGCTTTGGGCTTCACAAAGGATTGTTTTTTTTGTTTTTTTTTTTAAATTGATGATTACAACTAATGTAATTGTCAAGATCATAACATGGTCAGATAGGCTAAAAATAGATTTTGTGAATTGAAAAACACACACACACACACACACACACACACACACACACACACACACACACACACACACACACACACACAATTAACCTTGAACAAAATAGGGTACCAGACAAAGACGGAAAAATCATGTGACAGTACATGTATCACTTCCTTTATAACAAGGTGTTTTGTTTGCAAAAGTTTCGTCTGCAGAATTAAATTGCAGTACTGTACAATTAGCAACATAGAAATAAATCATTACAAAACTTTAACATGTCATCACGTAAATGAAGAAATAATACTTTAGAAGGAAAAGTAAACATTATTCGACTTGACGACAGTGGGGAGAGTTCACTTGCCGAAAGATTTTATGTTGGCAAGATTCAAATAAACAAGATCGTAAAAGATAAGAAGAATATTCTGTAGCAGTGGGAAAATGGAGTAAATGTAAAGAGAGTTATTTTAAATACGAAACAACATATGTACCAAGATTTAAATAATGTTGTTGAACGGTTTTGTTACGTGCATGCCAGCAATATTCAACTCACATTCCATGCCTAAGAATTAGAACTATTAATTTATGTTATCTTGAAATAACTGTTTTTAAGACAAGAAGAACATTTTAATAATTAATGCTACTTTTAGATGAAGATATTAACAGTTTCAAGTTATATGTAGCTTTCCTGCTATATACACATTATACATACACATCTCACAAATATAGTCCCTCTTTGGAAAGGCCACCCGTTTTATAAGGCCACTTTCCCGGTACAGAAGAGGTTGCCGTATGAGAGGGGGACCACTGTATTGGTGATGAAAATGATAATATCCAGCAAGAAGCTCTTGAAATTGCAAATGCACAGAATAATTACTTTGTGAATATAAGCGAAAGACTCGCAGCTCATAAAAGATTCTCCAATGAAATAAGTTTTGAATTCATTTTAAATGAATCTGACAAACTTGATGTCAGAATAGCTTCAGGTCTAGATATTATAAATGCTAAGTTCCAGAAACTCTCATTGCAAATGCGTACATTTTCAATCTAAGTACAATAGAACCTGTCTTGAAAGACCACCTCTTTTGCCAAAAATGTATGGTCTCTCAAGACAGGTGGTCTCTCATAACAGGTCACAATGCTACATAATGAATAAATTTGTACATTGAGAAGGTGGTCTCTCGAGACAGGCGGTCTCACATAGCAGTGGTCTTTCAAGACAGGTTTTACTGTATTTCCACAGGTATGTTTCCAAACAGGCTAAAACTGGCAAAAGTAACTCCAGTACTTAAGGAGGGAGATCAGATGTTAGAAAGACATGTTTGTAATGAATTTAAAAACTACCTGGAATCATTTAATTTACTTCATTCATGACATTCAGGCTTCCATGAAGGTCATTCATACCAGACTACACTAACTAGAATGGTAGATGATTGGTTAACAGAAATTGATCAAGGTGACCTTGTAGGCATAATATTTCTTGACCTTACAAAGGCTTTTGACCTTGTAATTCACAAAATCGTGCTTGAAAAGCTCAGCATTTATCAAGTGAACCATGGAAGCTTAACTTGCTTTCAAACCTGACTTGAAGGCAGACAAGAATAAGTTTCTATTTTAAATAAACTTTCAGAGAAGAAAACGATAAAGTTGAGTGTTCCACAAGGGTCAGTTCTTGGACCATTACTCTTTCTGTATATCAATGATGATATTTCATATCACATTGAGCTATCCACCACCAGCATGTTTGCAGATGATACAACATTATATAATATTGGATCAACAGGCTATGAGATTAGCACTAAATTAAAGATTTCGTAAAATAAAATAACTGCTGTGAACACAATGGTATGAAGATAAATGCAGCCAAATCAAAAGCCATGATCATAGGTATTCAAGCAAGAGTAAAAGCTGAGAAAAATGATTTCAAAGTAATGATAAAAGGAATGGATATGCAACAGACTGAAAATGAAAAACTACTTGGCATCAGGATAGACCATATCTTGTGCTGGACAATACAAGTTGATGAGGTCATTAAAAAAGTTAACTCACTGCTTAATCTTTTGAATGGAATAAAATCTGATTCCCTCAAGAACAGAGAAAGATATTCTATAATGCATATATCTTGCCACACCTAGAATATTTTTCTATCTGAGGTAATAGTGGAACAGAAAATCAGGATAGATTAATGAAATTTCAAAAAAGAGCAGGCAGAGTTATTCCCTATGCTGATTTAGAAACAAATGTAAATATTATGCCAAATTGCACAACTTTTACTAAATATTTTTCGATCACACATCCAGATACTTTAGTTGGTCATATAGAGGAAACTGCTTGTCAAGCAACAGCAAATCACTAAATTTGGGTAAACATCAAGTGTTCCTAATAGCTCCAGAATTAAAAATGGCGGAAAGTGAATGAATCAAGCTTTGTGCTCTCTCGCCCAATCACGAAACTAACATTTTTTCCCTATGGTAAGTATTTGTGGATGGCTTGTTATTAAGTATGGACTTGCCATGGGTAAAACAGGATAACTAGCAGTTGGTATCCAAAACCATCACATGGGTGAAATATATTAAGGAGCAGTGATTATCCAAGCTATCTCATGGGTGAAATAGGGTAAGTAAAAGTGGGTATCCAAATAATCACATGGGTGAAATAGGTTAAGGAGCAGTGGTTATCCAAGCTATCTCATGGGTGAAATAGGGTAAGTAAAAGTGGGTATCCAAAACCATCACATGGGTGAAATATATTAAGGAGCATTGGTTATCCAAGCTATCTCATGGGTGAAATAGGGTCAGTAAAAGTGGGTATCCAAATAATCACATGGGTGAAATAGGTTAAGGAGCAGTGGTTATCCAAGCCATCTCATTTGTGAAATAGGGTCAGTAACAGTGGGTATCCAAACAAAATCTCATGGGTGAAATAGGTAGCTAGCAGTTGGTATCCTAAACCATTTCATAAGTGAAATAGGGTAAGGAGCAATGGGTGTCCATGCGATCAGATGCCTTCTTAAACTATCACTCATCTGTGACAAATAAATAGTATAAAATAAATGTTTTGTATTTGTAACAGGTGCAGGCCTTGCTACAGTTGTGATTTCATTTCTCTTCACTACTTACTACAATGTCATCATTGCCTGGGCCTTCTACTATTTGTTCAGTTCCTTTGTATCTGTGTTGCCATGGTCAGATTGCAGCAACACCTGGAACTCGGATCGCTGTTGGGACGGCAGAAACAAGACATATACAGATCCTGCCACCAACTTCACTATTGTGGATGTTAAGCCTAATAAATCTTTGTCTCCCACCGAAGATTTCTTTGAGTATGTCCTTTTCTTCCTTTGTTTTTGTAGCAAATTTGTAAACTTTGAATACATACATTCTGATACAGTTATGAATGTTCTCAATGATTGTTCTGGATTCAGAGACTTACAAAAATTGTACTAGCAGCTGCCTTGCTTGGCACTCAGCATTAAGAGGTTAGAGTTAGGACTGGTCAGCCTGGTGTCAGGATAATGTGACTGGGTGGAGCATGATGCTACATGTCTGCGGCATGATGCCTCAGTGCCAGGCATAACTGTAAACTGCCACACTGCAGACATCATAGTGATATGACTGAAAAATTATTAAAGCTACACAAAAAATCCAAATCACACACACACACACACATTTAAATGCACTATTTATTGTCAGAAATTTTGACATAATGTTATCCAGTGATGCTTTTTGTAATATAACATAGCACTGAGGGTTTTTTTTACCTTCATTTTTCATAATAGTTTCTAAAATATATTGCATGGGGATAACAGTCTAGAATTTGTGGATTTGAGAATGTTAATAATAATAATAGTTTTCTTGTTGCAAATATCTATTTTCCCAGCTATGCTGATGTATCCTTGTAAAACTTGCTCTGCAAGAGCAAAACTGTCATCCACATAATCAAATTCTTAAACACCTGTCTGTTACACCCTAATTTTAATACATAATCAACTCCTCAAACACTTGTATGTTACACCCTGATTTTAATACATAATCAACTCCTCAAACACTTGTCTGTTACACCCTGATTTTAATACAAAATGGCAGGGAATTATTTTGGGGCTGATGCAGAAAGCGTGATATTCTATATTCTCAAAAAAATGAGTAAGGGCTGTTCCAGTAAAACATACATGGGACCCATTACTAACATTTTAAAAGCGTTGAACAGAATTTGACCAAAATTTAAGAGATGGCATCCTGGCATAAAAACCTTTGAAATAGATACAAATAATGCCCGCCCACAATCAAATATGGTCATTGTTACTTAAAATAGAATAACTTTCAATGACGTTTCCAAAATTGCTGAACAGATGATCATATTTTACAGAAAGTATACTGACATGAAGATGTTGTCATGGCAGTGTTGCTGATCTGCCATCAAATATAGTGGCCATTACTAACAATTTAAATATCTGTCAACTGCCTCCATTTTTAAAGGAGAATTTAAGGAGAAGCTGAACAGAATTTGATCAGATTTTACAGAAAGTAATTATTTAAGAAAACTTTACTGGCATGAAGATGTTAAAACATTCATAGCAATGATGTTGATCTGTCATCAAATATGGCCTGTTTACTAGCGATTTAAATATCTTTCAGCTACCTCTTTTTAAAAAAAAAAAAAAAACAATTAGCAGATTGACGAAATTTGACTGGAAGTAGCCAAGCATAAGGCCCTCGAGGTCTGCATAAATTGTGTTGATCTGTCAACATAGTTCCATGACAGATTGCTTTGAAAATCTTTTGTCTCTTAAAGCATCATGCTAATCTAGATTGCTTCGTCAGCTGCCCTTCCATTTGGCTTTTATATGTATAGATGTCAGTCAGGTGAATGATCTCAAGATTTAGAGTCCATGGGGCATTTGAACCCTCACCTTCTGATGAACGCAATCTTTAAAATATAAAATATTCAAGTTCTAAACCATCATGGGAATTGCCACAGATTCAAGGATTTGGAGGAATTATATTTCGTTGACTCTTAAAACACTTCTTTTTCCAGACGCCGGCTTCTGGAGAAAACCTCAGGAATTGATGAAGCTGGAGTTCTAAAATGGGATCTGGCCCTTATTTTGCTGATGTGTTGGATTATTGTTTATTTCTGTATCTGGAAGGGGCCAAAATCCACTGGCAAGGTAGGATAATAATGCTGTATTTCTTGTTAGTGTACAACTCTATGAAATTGATTTAGCCCTATATTAATTACATTGTCTATTAGTCTACCAGCAGTTACATTTCGGCCCACAAATATAATAGGAATAATAATATAATACATGTGACAAAACTGAGATGTCAGCTTAGGACAGATCAAGGGATTTGCAAAATTTGATCTGAGTTCTGAATTGATCATTTTTTAGCATGCAAATGGCCAAAAATGCAAGGTATTGAATAAAAATTTCCTTTTTCTGTATTAAAATATGACATCATCTCATCACATCAGGCCTATCATGTAACCTATTGTCTGGATTATATTTGTGGCAGTTGTTTTTATTGATCTCAACACGTACGAGATGATGTACCATTGCTGGATCCAGGTTTCTTCAGGAGACAGCCTGACTTTTCCTCAGGATAGAAAACGTTCTTCAATGAAAACAACCAAGAAATTTAAATTGTTTCTGCTTGTGGGTAGATTTAGGATGCTGACTGACTGCCAGAACTTCTCAGGATTGCTGCTATCAGGGTCAAATTTGGGAAGTTCTTCTTAAAATCTTCTATACTGGAGTGGCAGATTGGATATTCTTGTCCTTTGAACTTGATTTCAACAACTGAAATTATTCTTGTTTTCATCCATTATTGAATTTCATGTGATATTTTGTTTCGTTAGATTTTGGTGTTTTAGCATTAGGTTATGATAGTTGCTTAGATATCTTGACAAACTTGAAATACCAATACCAAAGCCAACTATAGCTCTTTTGTAATGACTAATCCAACTGTAATCCATTAAGGTCTTTACTCTTTTCCAAGTTACTTCTGATCAAACATAGTGTAATCCATCTCAACAAAAATTCTAAACACCAAAGCCAAACTGACTCAGCCAAAAGAATCCAAGTTAAGTTTATTCTTTTATGCTGCTTTAACTCTTTGCTAATCTAGCCATAATCCATTAGCATCTTTAATCCTCTCTGAATTGCTACTGATCACACATAGTATAATCCAGTGAATACTTTTAGGTTATTGTCAGTTGAATTAGCAGTTAAAATGTCATGCTCACTTAAGTCAGTTCACAGTCATGTGATCATGTGTCTGTACCATAAAAATATTACTTTGGAAGGAAGGTGTGAAAAAATGAAAAATATATTCCAGAATTTTTTTAATAATAATTGTGAGTACACGGGAGATTTTAGTGACTGATGGGAGGGAAAGAAGACAGCCCTCATCTCAGCAGGAAAACCCTCCTGGCCAGTAGGTTGACATGTATGGGAATAATTGAGCTTCAACTGAATATTAGCTTTATGCTGATGATATTCAGTTATGTTAACTTTTACAGGAATCATGGGAGCCTGTTGGTAGTGTTGAATCCTTATTCAAAAGTTGCTGGTTTGATACCCAGTCAGGCCAGGCTGGGTTGGCTGCCTTGGTGTTTCCAACTTAGCTCTGATTTCCTTGGTATGATGTACCAATATAGTGTTAAAAGTGCCATTACAACTAAAAAAAAAAAGCAAAAAGCAAACAAACAAGCCTACTTTTGGTTTCTGCAAGATAATATTAACAAGAATGGGAAGATTTCAACCAGATCAGCATTGAACTTTATGTTCATAATTTTTGAATATGTTATATTGGTAATTCTTGAATGAGTTCCAAAGTTCCGTATGACCAGTTAGAGGAGTTATGGCCTCTGAGTACTCCTGTAGAAAGACTAATGGGATATCGAGTAGATTTGGCAACCAGCTGGTTGAGAACCTGAATGAGTTTGATTTCCAGTATTCCCTGTCACCATATAAAGGAGTTAGCATCTGATTGGCTGACCTTGCTACCACTCTGGAGTCCAAATTTCGGATCTCATTTTGATAAAACTTGGAATATGTGCCTATAGCAACAAGATCTTGAATTGTTTCAATAATGAGGTGATCAAAGTCTTGCATCTGAATGAGTTTTATTTCTCAAGATTTTGGATAGGTGTGATAATCAGCTAGATCCATGCATATTAATAATATATAATCTTTTGTCTGAATTTGTTACCACTCTGGAGGCCATATTAATTTGTGATCTGATTTAGATTAGATTTCCTTTTCCTGTGAGTTCATGACCATTTAGTCTTTTTGCTCTGTACATATTATCATATTTAGAATTATGAAATTTGTTAAGATGTATTTGATGAGAACTACTCCTTCATTGCAAAAATTGTTGTCGTTGTTTTTTTTGGTTTAACGCCATTTTTCAGCACAAGATAGGCTATACATGGCAGCCAGTATAAATGGTGGAGGAAGAACCAGGGACAACCCCGGAAAGAACCACTGACCCACGAGAAGCTACTGGCAAGCTTTCTCACATACCCACATTGGCCAAGCCCGAGACTCGAACCCACATGGACAGAGGTGAGACGGCAGTGATCTGTAACAGTGAGCACTTTAGACCACTTGGCCACTCAGCACCCCCATTGCAAAAGTAGGTCATCATGCCCCCTATTTTTTTATACTTAAATGACTATTGATAAATTCTGTAATTGACGTTGATTTCTCAGGATAGAATCTTGAAATTGATGATGATATACACCCTTACAACAAATGTGAATCATTCATTGTGACCTATATTTCATTTTCTACTGATTTTGGTTACGTTTTTACATTAAGTTAATGACCATATGAGTTCATGCAATATGCATATTGTCCTCTCTAGAATTTTTTGAGGAGATGTATCTTTATACACATTACACCATTATTGCAAAATGAGGATTCTTGACCAGTATTTCATTCTTCACTGGCTGTTGAAATTTTGTACTTAAAATTAATTTTTGGGTGCTGTTTATGTTCAAATTATCAAACTTGATAGTTTGATACATATCTGTACTACACAACTACAACCAAAGAAGGTCAATGTGACCTGCATTTTTTGCTCAAATTACATAGGTGAAATATTTGTGTTCAACTCATGACCACACCAACCTTTCCATGCTATATGCATCCTAACCTGCACAGAAGGTCCTTTCTGACCAAGTTGTTGGAAGTAGGAATAGGAATGTTTGTATGGTGGTAAACTTGTTATATTAATGACTTTACACTATATATTGTGATAGGATACCCTCAGCAGCTTAACACTCTATTTGACATGAATCATTTGAGCTGACTGCAGACTTTTTATGTGAGGCCTCAGCTGTGGTGGCTTGTCAAGGTCATTTCTGATTCACACTTCACAGCCTGTGATATGATACATTATTGATACACATTATCAACTTAATGGTCATTTCATCGTTAATAGATCTGTCAGTGTTAGGGTGGTGCCGTTGTACCTGTTGACATATTGATTGTATTTCCAGTATGCATAGTACAGACAGACATAGACTTATCATTTTTTTATTTGCCATTCTTGTCCTTGACAAGATGAAAAAATAAAATAAAACTTCCAAGCAGACTACCTGTTTGTTGCCAGGGAGTATAATTAAACTTTTCAGCCTTTTCAGGCTGCTCTGTTTGTTCATTGTGGTCACCATCCCTTTGTTTTGCACTGCATACATTCTTTAAAAGCACCTTATCTCCTTAAAAGTTCCATCTCTTCAGTTAAATTTGGAAGCCATTACAGTGTTATCTTCAAAACAAAAGAAATAGTATAATTTCCTCATGCAAAGACAATCTAATCTTGAACAATTCAGAGTGCTGCAGCAGAAATAACAAACAACCTAATTCTTCACTTTGTTCTTCCAGCAGATGCAAAACAACTGCCAAAGCCACAGTCAGTTGTTTCTGTCAGTAAAAATAGGAAATTACTAAAACATCCACTTCCCTTTGACAAATTAACTAAGTGGCTATAAGTTGAGTGGTTTTAGAATCTGCCCCCTTGCCGATTCTGTGGTAATTTTTGTTTTTAATCAGTCGGCACATTCAGTCACTGGTTACATATACACCTCTCCCTCGATAACTCGCGCACAACAGGGTCCACAAACATAGACTGCGCTATAAGCGAGGGCGCAAGTTACCGAGGGACCTCCAAAAGTTGAAAAAATTCGCTTAGATATTGAGAAAACAGCGGAGTGGGGGGGGTAGGGAACTGGGCCGTTTAATGCCTGAATGCTCATTTTACAATCATGTCGATAATAATTTTTAATAACGCACTTTTTCTAATGAAGTTGTTTGTTATTTTGTTTAAATAACATTTATTTTCAAAATGTCCAACATGTGAAAGATCATTCCACTGGTTTCAACAACCATCACATGTACGCAAAACATCTGTGTATTATGTCACTGCTTTTTGTGTTCTTGATAAGTCTGGTTCCCGGAGTGGTATTTAATGGTATCCTGCCAAATCGGGAGTCAAAAGAGTGGGAAACTAGACTAACTGTCGATGCACCACCAAACAAGATCCCTTTTCTTCAAAAACACGTGAAATTTATTTCGTGAGACAATCGTCTACGTCGAATTTCAATTTTTTATATTGTTCAGTTAGCAAAGTATTGATGTCATAATTTCATTGGAAGTAATAATGAAACTTTTTATCATCCTTGAGGATATCTTTTAAGTGCCAGTTCAAAAATTCTCTGAAACTTGCCTGCCCACAATGGTCTGTATCTGTGAAACCAAGCTCTTTATTTTACGAAGTATTCATTTCGCTTGGTTATCTTTGATCAGAGTTACCAATGAGTCTGTTAATTTAAGGTAGTTTATGTTACATACACAATAACATTTATAACAGTGATTGATCAAATGAAGTGAGTTCACCCAACATATGACTGGGGCCGCTAGATTTTAACTTTGTAGGATTTTCGTGCCTTTTAACTTTTCTTTTATTCCAGCTCCTTTATTTGATTCAAAAGACATAAATAACATGATAACACAAAGGAGGCCAGCTTTTAATTCAGTGCAACAAAACAACAAATACTTCCGCAAATCAGTTATCAAAACACGGTCGGCACCTGATTAGGTTCTCAGAGAAATGCTCGCGGACATAGCTGTTATGCTAGATTGGCATGTTTTACGTTTAATTACAAGAGGACACGTTGTATTTATGATGATTACACTTAAAAGGAACTAAAAGATAGAACTAGAACATAAATTTCAGTTGATTAAAAAAAATAATTTTATTGGTATTTATTTATTAAAGTACTGCCTCCACTCTGCGTAAGTGACATTTTCATTGATCGAAATTTCCTTACATATCGTTAATTGCGGTGTACTACCGTTTGGAAAGAAAATGTAAAAAAAATTGTATGACTTATTTTTAAATTTGATATTTCATAATCTTGATTAAAATATCAGGTCCTATCTACCGTTTTTGACGATAAAACGAGCGATATATCAAAGTTTCCATTACTAATTTTGATCGCGATTTTCTTCAAGTTCAGAAATAGGGATCAATTTTTGGGGTATTTCCTGGTTTAAAAAATGGGATCCATGCCTGACCCTGTGTTGTAAGTGGGTTTGCAAGTTATCAGGGCGCGAGTTATCGAGGGAGTGGTGTATAAGGAGACATTTCAAACTTGTTCCCCTTATATGATTTAAGTCCTTAACATTTCATTTAATAGCTGCTTCTGTGTGATGTTTCTTGGTCGCTTTGTATCTTTGTGGATTGATACTTCAGGTATGTCATGCAGTAGACAAGCTACAGTTAATTATGATTTATGGTTTCTGATTTATCATGACTTTAACTAACAATAACTCCCCAATCAGAACTAAATATAACATTCACTGCATGACACTCCAGAAGCATAGCCTTCAAATTTGACCTAAGTAGAAAAGATGCAAAGCAACAGAAAAATGTTGCATAAAAGTGGTCATCAAATGATTAGTAAAGTGCTTAAATTGTACATGGAGATCAAATCCAGAATGTCTTCTTTACATTTATGTATGTTAATCAATGGCTGGACATGCTGTCAGGATAAAATAATTTGCACGGAAGCCATGTGAGTTAGTCTTTTTGTGTTAATTGTAGAAGGGGAGTGGGTGTCGTCAGACCCAGGGGTCAAAACAGTCTTATGGGAGTGACATATTTCTGGAAGAGTATGAGCTGTGAGGAGTGCATAATTTCTCATTTATGCTTTGGCTTGTGCATCAAACAACATGCGTTAGTTAAATTTATTGCTAAACATTTGGATTATAACAGCATCTCCATCAAAGTCAATATAATAGGTGACCCTGTCTCTGCTTGGTACTTCATCTTGTTTGTGGAAGCTTGTATCACAATTTCTTCTTAGGCACATTTAAGAAACTTGATCAAATAGATCTTGATCAGTTGCACCAATATCAATTTTGAGAGTTGAAATGAAAATTTGTTATCTTTCCAGGTTGTGTATTTCACTGCCTTATTTCCCTATGTTGTTCTCATCATTCTACTGGTGCGGGGCCTGACCCTTCCTGGGGCCATTAATGGGATTACGTACTTCCTCATTCCCAGATGGGAATTGCTACGGGATGCAAAGGTATTTTATTTTTTTAAAAGGCCTATTATGAAACTTCAAAATCTTTATATTCATTTTAATTTGTTTCAAGATTATTATTAAGTCTGTCAAATTTGAAGTATTTATTTTAGTACATTTTTATGATATTTCTTTCATGAAACGCATGAAGGTACTGTGATATAGTGATAGTGATGTCCATCTATCCATCCATCTATCTGCCCTTAGGCAATGTGAATTCTGCTAAATAACTTTTTTTTTTGTGGTCTTTTTTTTCTCAAACATCATGTTCACCTTACCCATGGGTAGAGGCAGAAGTTTGGAAGCTACTAGGTCCAAGGTCAAGGTCATTGGAGCTATAAATGTGATTTTACTTTCTGTATGATAAGCCAAGTTTCCTTGGCCTAATTTCCATTAAATTTCTTTGGTAGGGTGCCATGGCAGATTGCTATTGATGCATGGCAGGTTGCTATTGATGCTGATCCAGAGAGATTATAGGTGAAGATCACTGGATCCAACTATATAATTTTTTCTTTCTCTGTGTAAGTCAGGTTTTCTGGATCCAGTTCTTATCAAATTTCATAGGTAGTCTACATTGCATAGAGGCAACTCCTACTGATTCTCTGACTCAGAGGTCAAATGTCAACATTACTGTAGCTAAAATTGTCTTTTTGGGCTTCACATGATAAGTGCACTTTCCTCAAGTCTGCCATACCATTGTTGCACCATGGATCCAGTGAGCAAGGAAGAATTTGTCCCAAAATCTTGGCAGAAGCACTTCCCTATTGATTGTCAAACCAATAGGTCAAGGGTCACATTCACTGGAGATAATATTATTTTTGGCTTCATATGATGAATCAACTTTACTCAAGTTATTTTTTAGTTGTCTGGTTTAAATAATGTACCAAGATACATGTATTACATGCATGTAGTATTTATCTCTATGTCAACTTTCCTTAAGTTGCCTGCATAAGCATTGCACCTAGGATCCATTAAGCTATGGACATTGTGTCCCCCTGTTTCCAAAATCTGGGTAGAGATACCTCCTTACTGACTCTCAGGTCATAAGGTCTAAGGTCAAGGTTACTGGAGCTTAAATAATCATTTTGGGCTTCACATGATAATTCCACTTTCCTCAAGTTTTATAGACCCATGTTGCATCTGGGATTCAGTGAGCTAGGGACAGTATGTTTCTCTGTCCATCAGATGTGAAGGACACCGCAACTTTTAAAGGGACAAGTAATTGTTTGCGTAAGAAGTACCAAAGGGATTTACAGGGGTCAAAATTTGCTGGACATGGGCCAAAAAATTGCTTAAGGTGCAATACTGTCCAGTCCTCCATTAGATATAGAAAATGAATAAAATATTTCTTTAATTTATTATGGAGCTGTTAAAGGTTATAAAGAAATATACTTTTAGCCCCATATACAGATGATGGTCTAGTAATTGTGCATGATCACTCTTTTATTGAGTACATTGAAGATGATTTGGATTAAATGCCAAATTGCAAAAGAAGGAGGACTTAAGCAGAATATGGTCACAAAACAAGTTAGTAGACACAATTGACAGAGATAATATATTAGTAAAACAAAATTGGCAAGACATTATCATTGCTTTCATTGCCTTGGCAAGATATTATCTTTACTTTCCTTGCTGTATCAAGATGTTATCCTTGCTTTCCATGCCTCAACAAGATGTTATCCTTGCTTTCCTTGCCTTGAAAAGATGTTATCCTTGCTTTCCTTGCCTTGACAAGATGGAAAAAGAAGCCCTCATCAGGTGAAGAGTACATGTCTCAGGATATTCAAAATTTTGTTGTTATTATTATTTTTCATTCCTACACAAAATGGTAGTCAGATGTGTCAAAAAGATCATTATAGAAGGAATAGAATAAATAAACCTTGTGGTAAACTCAAGGCATAGTCAAGACAAACCTTGTGGAAAACATCAGAGATAGTGAAGATACACCTTGTGGAAAACATCAGGCATAGTCAAGACAAACCTTGTGGAAAACATCAGACATAGTCAAGACAAACCTTGTGGAAAACATCAGACATAGTCAAGAGAAACCTTGTGGAAAACATCAGGTATAGTCAAGACAAAACCTTGTGGAAAACATCAGGCATAGTCAAGACAAACCCTGGTGGAAAACATAAAGAAAAGTCAAGACAAACCTTGTGGATAACATCAGGCATAGTCCAGTCAAACCTTGTGGAAAACATCAGACATAGTCAAGACAAACCTTGTGGAAAACATCAGGCATAGCCAGGACAAACCTTGTGGAAAACATCAGGCATAGTGAAGAGAGACCTTATGGAAAACATCAGAGATAGTGAAGATACACCTTGTGGAAAACATCAGACATAGTCAAGACAAACCTTGTGGAAAACATCAGACATAGTCAAGACAAACCTTGTGGAAAACATCAGGCATAGCCAGGACAAACCTTGTGGAAAACATCAGGCATAGTGAAGACAGACCTTATGGAAAACATCAGGCATAGTGAAGACAGACCTTTTGGAAAACATCAGGCATCCAAGATAAACCTTGTGGAAAACATCAGGCATAGTCAAGACAAACGTTGTGGAAAACATCAGGCATAGTCAAGACAAACGTTGTGGAAAACATCAGGCATAGTGAAGACAGACCTTTTGGAAAACATCAGGCATCCAAGATAAACCTTGTGGAAAACATCAGGCATAGTCAAGACAAACCTTGTGGAAAACATCAGGCATAGTGAAGAGAGACCTTATGGAAAACATCAGAGATAGTGAAGATACACCTTGTGGAAAACATCAGACATAGTCAAGACAAACCTTGTGGAAAACATCAGACATAGTCAAAATAGACCTTGTGGAAAACATCAGGCATAGTCAAGACAATTAGGGTATCAGATAAGTGATCAGACCTGGAAAAAATAATCTCAAATTTAGAAACATGTGGACCAAAGATACAAACTTTATTGCCTTTCAGTTTAAATTCATGCACAGAATTATTGTAATAAATCAGTTTTTGAAATCATTTTATTTCATTGATGATAATTTTATTTCATTGATGATGAAACCCACGACTTTCTGTAAACAAGAAGTTGAAATTGTTGAACACCTACTTTATGGTCGTCCAGTGATTGAAGAGTTTTGAAATCCTGGACTAAGAACAATATACCAAATATTATGATTTCAAAAATGTTGTACTCTTTGGAAATTATTTTTTTATTTTTATTGCAAAAGGTCTAATTTATAAGTCTACTTTAAAAACATTCTACAAAAGAATTGTGTTATACTACATAAAACTGGAAAGGTACGGTATTGAGCAAAGCTATATAATGAAACATGTAACCTTTCCTTGAACTTCAACAGTTTGTAGAATACTACAAACAAACATTATATCTTCTATTGAGGACTTTTATATAATACTTTAACATTTGAGTTGTACCCTATTTTGTTGATATTTTTCTTTGTCTCTGAGAGTGTCTGTTTTTGCGAGAGAGAGAGAGAGAGAGAGAGAGAGAGAGAGAGAGAGTATATATAGACTAAGAGTCAGGGGTCAAAATTTGCAGGACAGTGGCCCAAAGACTTGCAGGAAATCTGGCATTCTGTACACAAGGTGCAACACTGCCACACCCAGTTTTTATCATCATTACTGTCTCCTTTGCATAAGCATTTTTGGATGCCTCTGCTGCATTTCAGTGGAGGTGTGTTTTGATGCCTTGATTCAATTCACATACAAGTGTGTTTGGATGCCTGTGCACCATCTGCATAGAAGCACATTTTGATACCTTAATCCAATTCACATACAAGTGCATTTGGATGCCTGTGCACCATCTGCACAGAAGAATGTTTTGATGCCTACAGTAAACATCAGTTTTGCTGCTGTTCATATCACTACCTCTAGGAATACCCTTTTTTAAAAACCTTTAGGCATTGAAGAAAATGACAATCATGTAGTTGCTATTTAAGATAAAGTCATAATCTGCTGTTTAAAATTGGTAACTGGATCAGATTCATCATTATCTGGAATGTAGGTCATAGACTTCAGTCAGTACTTTCTATGGTTTGGATGATTCTGTAAAGATGTCACAAGTCAGACTATGATATCGATTTATTTAACAGTGATTTTGATAATTTATCAGATTTGGAAGATTTAGTGATACAAATGTAGACAATGAAATAGTAGATTTAGAGGTTGAGAAAATTTACAGTTGGTCATGCAACGTTATTAATGTGACAGCAAATAAATTTTCTCCCAATTCATAAAGCATATGAACGATTCTTCAGTGAAAATAAGTATACAGCACTAAAGATGAGATTTTACTGTTAAAAACTTTCTATTGATAACGAATATACACAAAAAGAGTAAAACAATTCATATATTTCAGTTGAACTTGACATAACTACACTGCTATAAATTTTACAGGCAGACCTATTGCAAAGAATGATTGGGTAATGTGTTGCTTTTTTTTGTAGCACACATCACTCCAGGGTTTTGGTACATGTATAGCTACAGCCTACACAGCACTCCATGGTTGTGGTACATGTGTAGCTACAGCCTACATGGCACTCCATGGCTTTGGGACATGTATGGCTACAGCCTACACATCTATCCATGGTTTTGATGCATGTATAGCTACAGCCTACACAGCACTCCATGGTTTTGGTGCATGTATAGCT
Source organism: Megalonaias nervosa (assembly GCA_016617855.1). NCBI lineage: Eukaryota > Metazoa > Mollusca > Bivalvia > Unionida > Unionidae > Megalonaias > Megalonaias nervosa. The sequence continues at coordinate 24,967 of JAECUM010012882.1, forward strand.
AAAGCCTACAGCACTCCATGGTTTTGGTGCATGTATAGCTAAAGCCTACACAGCACTCCATGGTTTTGGTGCATGTATAGCTACAGCCTACACATCAGTCCATGGTTTTGATGCATGTATAGCTACAGCATACACAGCACTCCATGGTTTTGGTGCATGTATAGCTACAGCCTACACAACACTCCATGGTTTTGGTGCATGTGTAGCTAAAGCCTACACAGCACTCCATGGTTGTGGTGCATGTATAGCTACAGCCTACACATCACTCCATGGTTGTGGTACATGTGTAGCTACAGCCTACAGCACTCCATGGTTGTGGTGCATGCATAGCTACAGCATACACAGCACTCCATGGTTTTGGTGCATGTATAGCTACAGCCTACACAACACTCCATGGTTGTGGTGCATGTGTAGCTACAGCCTACATGGCATTCCATGGTTTTGGTACATGTATAGCTACAGTCTACACAGCAGTAGGTTATATGAATTGAAGGGTTAGATTTTACTTGAAGAGTCTGTGATTGAGAGGTCAAAGGTCATGGTTTTTATATGTGAAATTTTATGCTTGATTTTTCATAGCAACCAGAGTAGTTACTTGGACCTACTTTCATTGTGATGCCTTCACACACACACACACACACACACACACACACACACACACACACACAGACAGACACACACACACACACACAGAGGGGATAGAGTTGAGATTTTGATTTGATTTATGCTTAGCAATATTATGTCCAGTCATTTCAGGTTAGTGTCATTTTGGAGGTAAAATTAATTATACATTGTTACATTTGTAGTAACTGTTGTCAGTTGAGGGGGATCAGCCATTGTAGCTTGAGGGGTATCAGTCATTGTAGTTTGAGGGGCTTCAGCCATTGTTGGTTGATGGGGTTCAGCTAAATTTGGTTGAGGGGGATCCGCCATCGTCCACTGAGGTTGATCAGCCATCCTTCTGGTGGCTATGCTGTTAGTTGATTGTATTCAGCCTAAAGACGACAGTGGTAGTTTAAGCTGTCAGTGGGTACTTGGGTACCTGACAGTTGATAATTTCCTGGGTAATAAAATGAGCAACTGGGTACATGTTAAAAATAGAAAAAACATCTTTCCAAGTTCAGATCAGAGACAGCAGCAAGTGAGACACAAAAAAATGATTACAGTTTGAGGCGTATGTCATATGACTATTGGATGCTGCGCATTTATCCATCATCAGACCTCTGTCTAATTTCTTTATTTTCTATTTATTGTAACTGTACATGAAACAGTTTCAAGAAAACTGACGAGTTTTTTAATGTGAAACCACGTGTTGCAGATTCATTATATTTTGATACACCCATATGTAGCGAACCAGTCTAAATTTAAAAAGCAATGGCACCAGATATTAAGAGAAACAGACTTTATCAATGTGACTCTTGGATGTTATATGACTGAAACATGGTAGTGGAGAGGGATTTTGTTAAACTTAAAAATATGTTGCATCAGGAAAAGGGCAAATGAATAGCACTTTACAAATTTTGAAAGAAGAATTTGACAGTAATGTAATAGAGCATTCATCATTTGGGGACTTCATGACCATTCAGTGAAAGTTAAACATGTAGACAAGTTCAAGTGAGTATAGACTAGTTAAAGTGATCCCCCTCAACTGACAATGTTATTTTGTTTTTGTTACGCGTAAATAGTTTATCAGTTTGTTTTGTGTCTGTACTCTTCTAACAACTACTAATCCACATGGATTTAGCCAATTTGTGACAAGAACTTTAACTGCAGATCCAGGTAAGTAGCAAAAATAAATGTATGTTTTTAATACAGTTTTCTGTAATTATGACATGTAATATATAGATTGCTCATTTTATGCTCAGAGTACACTTATTTGCCACTTATATTAGTAATAATTACACTTACATTCTCTCTTGGGGGTTGGCATGTATGAATCTACAACAAAACAGTTCAGGTTCACATTTAATACATTTTCCCTTTTACTCAGATAACCAATTGTTAGGATTAACAAGTATGCTGTAGAAGTTTTCTAAAATTTTGACAGCTTTACTGGTAGTAATGATTCTAAATTTTGACAGCTTTGGTGCTAGTAATGATTCTAAATTTCGACAGCTTTAGTGGTTGTAACGATTCTAAAATTTGACAGCTTTAGTGGTAGTAATGATTCTAAAATTTGAGAGCTTTAGTGGTAGTAATGATTCTAAATTTTGACAGCTTTGGTGGTAGTAATGATTCTAAATTTTGACAGCTTTAGTGGTTGTAACGATTCTAAAATTTGACAGCTTTAGTGGTAGTAATGATTCTAAAATTTGAGAGCTTTAGTGGTAGTAATGATTCTAAATTTTGACAGCTTTGGTGGTAGTAATGATTCTGAATTTTGACAGCTTTAGTGGTTGTAATGATTCTTAACAATATTGCACATGATAATTGGTAGCTTTATCTATCCTGTTGAAAATCTTATTCAAGGACGTACTAAGTTTAGTTTTAGCTGTTCTGGTCATAAACCAGAAGAGCTTATGGGATGGCTTGGCTGTTGTCCATCGTTCACCAATGTCTGTCCGTTAGCGCAACTTTGTTATTGCTTTTCCTTCTAAACTACTTGGAGGATTGCCATGAAACTTAACACACACATTTATCCAAATATGGCCAACACATTGGCCATATTGAGAATCTTGTTATTGTTGCTAAACGACAATCAACAAGATCTCTGAAGAATTTCATCGACAGCAAAATCTGTGACTTACATTTATTATGAGGAGATCTGAACTTTAATGGGATGACCTTATTTTCTCAATAGAGCTTTGATTCGATGACCTTGAGGTTTTGATTATAGACAAGGTTTTGATGAAACTTGCTATACATTATTGTATTTACAAGATCAGGGACAAGATTAATGTAATGCAAACTCTGCACATATTATTTTGGTTGATCTGGATTCTGATTGGCTGACCTAAGTACCGGTATGTGCTGGAGGCATTGTTTAGGAACATATTTTGATGAAATATACTGTGTAGATATTATATGAATAAGGTCTTGAGATGAGTTTGATAACCAATGAAATCAGCTTATATTAAGGAAGTAAACTTGGCTTTGATTGGTTGACCTTAATACTTTTGATAAAGTAGAGGCTTTCTTATGAATAGATGTTGATATGACTTGCTTTTTAGATTTATATCCACAATCTTGTATGGGTTTAGTGGCCAGTAAAATCCACATACATTAATGAGGTTATCTGGGCTCTGATTACAGCTGTTCTTACAATACAAGTTACTGTATAATGTAGGCTTGCATATAATGCATGGCAGTATAATGTCTTATGTTTTATAATGAGGAACAAAATTTTTTAAAGTAATTACCTTGAAGATGGTCCCCAAATTTTCTCTCATCATGCTTGTAGAAGTTTGTTTACCCCATGAAATTATGCTTTTCCCAGTTAAGTCACCCAAGAGCAACTTCTAATATACAGTAGTACAGGTGGTAGATTTACATCTGTGTCAATACATTTTAATGTTTGGAAGGTGTGGTAGTACAGTTAGTGGAGTTGCCTCTGTCCATTCATCACTGGGTTTTGGAAGGTGGAAGGTTGGGTAGTACAGTTGGCAGAGTTACATGTGTATCCATACATCCTTGTGTATGGAATGTATGGTAGTACATTTGGTAGTTACATCGGTGTCCATACATCTTAATGTTTGGAAGGTGTGGTAGTACAGATGGTGGAGTTGCCTTGGGCCATTCATCCCTAGGTTTTGGAAGGTGGGGTAGTACAGTTGGTAGAGTTACATCTGTGTCCATACATCCTTAGTTTTGGAAGGTGGGGTAGTACAGTTGGTAGAGTTACATCTGTGTCCATCCATGCCTGTGTTTGGAAGGTGTAGAAGTACAGTTGTTTGAGGTACATCTGTGTCAATACATTCCAATTTTTGAAGGTGTGGTAGTACAGTTGTTGGAGTTATATCTGTGTCCATTCATCTCTGTGTTTGGAAGGTGTGCTAGTACAGTTGGTCGAGTTACACCTAAGTCCATACATTGCTAGTACAGCTGGTAGAGTTACATCTGTGTCCATACATCTCTGTGTATGGAAGGTGTGGTAGTACAGTTGGTAGAGTTAAATTTGTGTCCATACATCCTTGTGTTTGGAAGGTGTGGTAGTACAGTTGGTAGTTACATCTGTGTCCATACATCACTACCATAGTACAGTGGGTTGAATTGCATCTTATTAAATACATTCCTGTGTTTGGACAGTGTGGTAGTACAGTTGGTAGAGTTACATTTGTGTCCACACATCACCATGCTAGAAAGTGTGGTAGCACAGTTGGTAGAGTTATACATCATTGTGTTTGGGAGGTGTCATTGTGCAGTTGGTAGAGCATTGACCTCACAATACAGGGATCACAGGTTCGATACCTGTCTAGGCCAACGAGTTGGCCGTCTCAACTTGCCTTTGGGAAACAAATGTGTTAAAAGTACTGTTAAGACCACCAAAACAATTAATTAATCTCAGTATTAACTTTGATTAACCTCAGTGTAAAGGTATTTTACTTGCCTAAATGGAAGGCAGGCTTTACAAAAAGGGGTCTCTAGTCTGTCAGTGATACATTTACATGCCAATAGCTATTACTGGTCTCTAGTCAGTGATAAATATACATGCCAATAGCTATTACTGGTCTCTAATCTGCCAATGATACATTTAAATGCCAATAGCTACTACTGGTACTGGTTTCTAGTCAGTGATACATTTACATGCCAATAGTTATTACTGGTCTCTAGTCTGTCATTGATACATTTATATGCCAATAGCTATTACTGGTCTCTTGTCTGTCAGTGATACATTTACATGCCAATAGCTATTATTGGTCTCTAATCTGTCAAAGATGCATTTAAATGCCAATAGCTTTTACTGGTCTCTTGTCTATCAATGATGCATTTACATGCCAATAGTTATTACTGGCACTGGTCTCTAGTCAGTGATACATTTACATGCCAATAGCTATTACTGGTATCTAGTCTAGTCAGTGATACATTTACATACCAATAGCTATTACTGGTCTTTAGCCTGTCAGTGATACATTTACATGCCAATAGCTATTACTGGTATCTAGTCTAGTCAGTGATACATTTACATACCAATAGCTATTACTGGTCTTTAGCCTGTCAGTGATACATTTACATGCCAATAGCTATTACTGGTCTCTAGTCTGTCAACAGTACATTTACACGCCAATAGCTATTACTGGTCTCTAGTCTGTCAACAATACATTTACACGCCAATAGCTATTACTGGTCTCTAGTCTGTCAACAACACATTTACACACCAATAGCTATTTCTGGTCTCTAGTCTGTCAGTGATACATTTACACGCCAACAGCTATTACTGGTCTCTAGTCTGTCAACAATGCATTTACATGCTATTACTGGTCTCTAGTCTGTCAACAATATATTTACACACCAATAGCTATTACTGGTCTCTAGTCTGTCAACAATACATTTACACGCCAATAGCTATTACTGGTCTCTAGTCAGGGATACATTTACACACCAATAGCTATTACTGGTCTCTAGTCTGTCAACAATATATTTACACACCAATAGCTATTACTGGTCTCTAGTCTGTCAACAATACATTTACACACTAATAGCTATTACTGGTCTCTAGTCAGGGATACATTTACACACCAATAGCTATTACTGGTCTCTTGTCTGTCAACAATACATTTACATGCCAATAGCTATTACTGGTTGCTAGTCTGTCAACAATACATTTACATGCCAAAAGCTATTACTGGTTGCTAGTCTGTCAGTGATACAATTACACGCCAATAGCTATTACTGGTCTCTAGTCTGTCAACAATACATTTACATGCCAAAAGCTATTACTGGTTGCTAGTCTGTCAACAATACATTTACATGCCAATAGCTATTACTGGTATCTAGTCTGTCAGTGATACAATTACACGCCAATAGCTATTACTGGTCTCTAGTCTGTCAACAATACATTTACATGCCAAAAGCTATTACTGGTTGCTAGTCTGTCAACAATACATTTACATGCCAAAAGCTATTACTGGTTGCTAGTCTGTCAACAATACATTTACATGCCAATAGCTATTACTGGTATCTAGTCTGTCAACAATACATTTACATGCCAATAGATATTACTGGTTGCTAGTCTGTCAATGATACATGGTGTTTGCATGAAAACCCAAGTAGAATAACATTCTTACTCAGACCCAGACATGTCAGTACCATGGCATATCAGACCATGGTGTTTGAATGAAGTCCAAGTAGAATGACATTGTTAGTCAGATCCAGACATGTCAGTACCATGGCATATCAGACCATGGTGTTTGCATGATATCCCAAGTAGAACAACATTGTTATTCAGGCCCAGACATGTCAGTACCATGGCATATCAGACCATGTTGTTTGAATAAAGTCCCAAGTAATATGACATTGTTATTCAGACCCAGATATGTCAGCACAATGGTGGATCATAACTCCATTGTGTTTGCATGAAATTCCAAATAGAAGGATATTGTTACTAACGCTGTCAGAATTTTAGGAAAAGTCAGCAGGGTACCCATCAATCCTAATGATCGGTTACCTGCCGGTACCCGATCAATGGAAAATTATATTAAATGTGAACCCGAAAGTTCATACATGCCAACCTCCTAAGAGGTATAAACATAATTATTACTAACATAAGTGGCAAAAATGATCAGTCTGAGCATAAAAAGTGTAATCTATATATAACATGCCATAATTACTGAAAACTGTATGAAAAATGTTCATTTAATTTTTGCTATTTACCTGGATCTGCAGTTAATTAAAATTCTTGTCACAAATCAGCTAATCCCATTGTGGATTAGTATGAGAATGCATATACAAAACAGAATGATAAATTATTTATACACAACATTCACCTTAACTAGTCTACATGTTTAGCCTATGTTGAGGTCATAAAGTCAAGTCAACAAATTCTGAATTCTATGTTACATCACTGTTGAATTATTCCTCTTTCAAAATTTGTAAAGCATTATTTTGTCCTTTTCCTGATACAGCAGATTCTTCAGTTTAACAAAATTCCTCTCCACTAACATTTTTCAGTTATATAACATCCATGAGTCACATCGATAAAGCCTGTTTCACTTTAATATTTGGCACCAATTTTTCTTTCAATATAGACTGGTGCGCTACTTAAGTGTGTATCAAATTATAATGAATCTGTGACACATTGTCTCAAAAGAAGACTAGTTTTTCTTGGAAACATATCATGTACATTTACTATAAATACAAAAATGAGGAAAATGTTCAGTATACTTAGCCAAATGCTCACACACGTCAAAAATATAAGATCAGTAGACAGATGTCTACAGTGGACAAATGTGCAGCAGCCAATAGTCACACAACATGAGCTTTGAACTGTACTCTTTATTCTTTGTTTCGTTCACTTCTGTTGCCAGATATAGTCTTTGATCTGAATTTTTTTTTATTTTTACATGAACTAAATGGGTACCCTATAGTTAATTTTATTACCAGGTCATTATGAATGGGTGAGTACCTGGGTACTCATTGACAGCTTTAATTGTTACTCAGAACCAGATGTGGTGGTACCATGGCATATCAGACCGTGGTGTTTGCATGAAATCCCAAGGAGAATGAGATCTTTACTGAGACACAGACATGTTGGAACCATGGCATATCAGACCATGGTGTTTGCGTGAAATCCCAAGTAGAATGAGATTGTTACTGAGATGCGGATATGTCAGAACCATGGCATATCAGACTATAGTATTTGCATGAAATCCCAAGAGAATGAGATCTTTACTGAGACACAGACATGTTGGAACCATGGCATATCAGCCTATAGTATTTGCATGAAATCCCAAGTAGAATGAGATTGTTACTGAGACGCGGACATGTCGGAACCATGGCATATCAGACCATGGTATTTGCATGAAATCCCAAGTAGAATGAGATTGTTACTGAGATGTGGATATGTAGGAACCATGGCATATCAGACTATAGTATTTGCATGAAATCCCAAGTAGAATGAGATTGTTACTGAGACATGGACATGTCGGAAACATGGCATATCAGACCATGTTATTTGCATGAAATCCCAAATAGAATGAGAATGTTACTGAGACACGGACATGTCGGAACCATGGCATATCAGACTATAGTATTTGCATGAAATCCCAAGAGAATGAGATTGTTACTGAGACACGGACATGTCGGAACCATGGCATATCAGACCATGTTATTTGCATGAAATCCCAAATAGAATGAGATTGTTACTGAGACACGGACATGTTGGAACCATGGCATATCAGACTATAGTATTTGCATGAAATCCCAAGAGAATGAGATTGTTATTCAGAGCCAGACATAGTTTTGGATCATTGTTCTTTTGCTTGAATTTGATACTGTAGATGGTTTCTTGTAGGTACTCTGGTATATTCAGTTTCTTTTTGTACATATGGAAGGTGCAGATCTTAAATTGGTTGATTAAGTAGTCCATATATCAAGCAGTCAATATACACATTCTGAAACAAACCATTGTAATGATCCTCGCATGAGGAGAGATACATGATGAAATGACACATATCAAGATTCTTAATTTATTATTGAATATGTGTTTCTAAAAGATAATGGAATTTAGAATTTTAATACTGAACACGTTAAAATGAAAAGTAATTACTGTTATCTTTCAAATAATGCACATTATTATACTTGTCTTAAGAGGGTCTCAAGGTAGAATAGTCCTTGATTAAATGAGCCACCCTCTGTAAATAATGTATTACTAGTTGCAGTTTAACAAACTTAATAAAAAAAACATATTCAAAATACTGTAAGGTATGCATTTGAACTAAATATCTTACACTTTTCTTTTACATGTAAAATACTTTGCTGAAACATGTTCAGCAGATAGGTATAGATTTTATGGATTGTTGTTATACATACAAGCATGCATTGCCATCATACCCTGTTGATATACATACATGCATGAATTGCCATTGTACCCTGTTGATATACATACATGCATGAATTGCCATTGTACCCTGTTGATATGCATACATGCATTGCCATTGTACCCTGTTGATATACATACATGTATATATTGCCTGTTGATATACATACATGTATACATTGACATGATACCCTGTTGATATACATACATGCATGCATTGCCATTGTACCCAGTTGATATACATACATGCATGCATTGCCATTGTACCCTGTTGATATACATACATGCATGCATTGCCATCATACCCTGTTGATATACATACATGTATATATTGCAATCATACCTTGTTAATACACATACATGCATGCATTGCCATCATACCCTGTTGCTATACATACATGCATGCATTGCCATTGTACCCTGTTGCTATACATACATGCATGCATTGCCATCATACCCTGTTGCTATACATCCATTCATGCATTGCCATTGTACCCTGTTGCTATACATCCATTCATGCATTGCCATTGTACCCTGTTGTTATACATACATGCATGCATTGCCATTGTACCATGAGATATGCTTAATACATACAAAATAAAATAATTTGACTGAATAAGATATAAAACTTGTATATTTAATTTAGATATGTGTCATATCTGGAATGGAATTGGAAATTTTCTACATGAATGACATAATTTATTGATGTAGTTTTGGAAATATTAATTTTTTGTAACAGACATAATATACGATAGCAGTTTCTCGGAATACAAAGGATGATGCAGATAACTGAAGAAAAAAAATTGGTCTGTGTAATTACTGTTGAAAAATTATTTAGAATTAATTTTTAAATTTAAAAAATGCATTGGTTAAATGCCGTCTGCTGGGCATTCTGAAGTGTTTACTCCCAATGATGCATACCCATACTACATATTTTTAAAACCATTTTCAGTTGTGTACAAACACATACTGATCTTACATTGATACCAATACATATACCCCCTGTTTGTACCAATATTTAGGAGGTATTCGAAACTGACACATGAATTGGAAAGGGCCTGTTGCATGTATCTCTCAGTAACATATATTGTTCTATGCAGGTTTGGGTGAACGCAGCTGCGCAGAACTTCAATTCATTGGGGATAGCTTTTGGTGGAGTAATTACCTTGGCAAGCTATAACAAATCTCACAATAAGATTCTGAAGTAAGTTTTCTGTCAGGTCTGGTGATGTCTTTAAATTGAGTTGTCTAGAAAGTTTTTTTTAGAAAAAGTACATGTTTATTGCATCTGATAAATTGTGCCAATGTAAGCAGTAACATATGTAGTCACTTGTAACCTGGGTCCAACTGCAAACAACATAGAAACTGATCTGTCATTGCATGAGGCACTGGCAGATCAGGGTTTATGTTGTTTGTTCTACTGATTAGTCCCGACATAATGCATAGAGCCAGATCTGCCAACACTTTATGCAATGGCAGTTTTGGGTCTATGCACTTTGCAGTTGGATCCAACTTATAATGAAATAAGTATGGAACCTTGTGGCTGTGCGTACATAGGTATCGTAATTCTCTTGATAAGCCTACGCTTGATCATAAACCTGTCTCCTGCCTTTATCAAATATTAGCATTTTTTTTCCTTAATAAACTCATCCCCAGCTTGTAAAAAAAGGATTAAAATATGGGCAACCATGGCTATTTTATGATCAGTAAAATATCACTATATAACAGAGTGTGTGTGTGTATATATATATATATATATATATATATATATATATATATATATATATATATATATGCATGCAGTATATCATTACATACATATAGATGTTTGTAGGGCATGACTTGCATAAAATTAAGCACAAGAACATAAACTTTCAAGGCTATCGAGACCCAAACATTTGTTGGTATGATGTAGCATTACAAGATTTGTGTGTTCAGTTAATGCTGACTTATCCATTAACCAGGCAGATATGCCAGACTAAAGCAAACCCAATTTCGTTTTCCTTTTATGTTTCATCTTGAAATTAATACCATGCCAACAAAGTTAGGTGTAGTCATCATTCTTTAAATTTCATCTCTAAGCTGTTGTCAAGTGGCATAGGGTAAAGTGGCATAGGGTCAAGAAAGAAGACATGGGAGTGACTTTAATCTTTATATCTGGTAACTTTTAAAGTTTGTTTCAGAAACATTATTGGTTTCAAAATAAAATGGGCTAGCTTTTTTGGTCTTACATAATTTAATCAATAAATTGAATGTAATGGCTGTCAAAATTGTAGAAAAATCATGATGCTGTAGGAAATGTTCATATGGGAGATCTCGCTGTATAAATGTTGTAAATCCCTACCTTTCACTGTCAGTAGACTGGGAAGAGGGCTACAATGACTGGACTAAAATCGTAGAAGAGAACCTTACTTGCAAAGCATTTTTAACTCACATCTTTGCTGCTCTAGAAAGACATATGAAACTTGTTTCTTTTTCTTCTTTGGCCATATTCCTTGGAGGGGGATGGGGTGGGTGGGAATGGGTTGATGACCACATCTATTTCCATCCAAAATGTGACAGATTTTGCATCTGTTCATTAACTTTGAAGGGCTGCTGGTGCATTTATGTAAACCAGATTTTGTCTGAATTTTATTGTTAAGAAGACCTGGTCTTCTTTTTATTGTTTCTTTTTTTCTTTGTTCCCACATAAGCATCCTGCCTTGGTCCATTCCATCCATTCATACATCATTAAGTCAGCCTGCCAGCCCATCCCAAGAAGTTTTATTGACAGGTTGCTAACAACCACTCTATGTTGATTGCTAAGAACCACTCAATTTTGACAACAACAACAAAAAAAACCCACTCAATGTAGACAGATTGCTAAAAATCACTCCGTGTTGACAGATTGCTAAAAACCACTCAGTGTTGACAGATTGCTGAAAACCAATGTTGATAGGTTGCTAAAATCACTAAGTGTTGACAGATTGCTAAAAATCGTTCAGTGTAGACAGTGTGCTAAAAATAACTCAATGTTGACAGAGTGCTAAAAATCACTCAATGTTGACAGAGTGCCAAAAATCACTCAGTGTTTACAGAATGCTAAAAACCACCCAGTGTTGACAGATTGCAAAACAGTCAGTGTTGACATTGCTAAAAATCGCTCAGTGTAGTGCTAAAAATCACTCAATCTTGACAAAGTGCTAAAAACCACCTAATGTTGACAGATTGCTAAAAATTATTCAGTGTAGACTTTTTGATAAAAACCACTCATTACATATGCAAATTGCTAAAAAAAAGCTCACACAATGTAGATGAATTGCAAAACATAAAATTCAATCTAGACATTAAATTTGACTGGTACATTGGTATGCATATGTCATGTTTTAAGGATTTTACATGTGTTACATTTATCAGTTCTTACATATAAATTTATGTAATTTTAAAGTCTTTACATTTTATATTTTATCATAATTCCTGTTTTTATGACTTGACCATGATTTCTACAGTTTGATTGGATGTAAACGATCACATGGTACTGATCTGGAATTTTTTACACATCAGTAAATTCTGCAGACTAATTTTGGTTCCCTGTTTCCAGGTCATTTTATGTGAAGTTTTATCTATATCAGTGCTTTACACCATAATAACAAGTGCCCCCCCCCATGATTTCCGATCAAAATTTACAAAACCCAGATTGAAATCATCCATTTTAAGTTAAAACAGTGTAATTGCACAGACCTTGCACTCCAACACCCACCCCTTTTGCTAAAGGAGGCATATGGCAGGCTTTGCAAGCCAGTCTTCAGAAATTATTGAATTATTTCATTTCACTTTGAGGGCATGTTCCAGCAGCTGTTCTTAAAGGTCAGGGTCATTTGACAAGCAAGGGATCTCACTGGAGATGACTTTGTTTTTGAAAGATCAGAATGCACAGAAAGCAAGAACAATGAATGCTATAACAGTATGTGCCATATGCAAGCATAATGTTAAAAACAGGAATAACCTGGTTTAAATGGCATCAACCAGTTTCTTTTAAATAAAAAAATTATATAACAAGCTGATGGATAACTGGCATGACCCACTCTAACACTTTACCCTATATTACTACATAAAGAATCAACAACTCTTGGCCAACAAAGATGGGGCTGTATATTCTATTCCAGTGAAGAGGCTAATGATAGAAAACTTCAAGCTACCCAAAAAATGAATATCATTATGGCAGTCTTGAAAATCTTGTGGTCACTACTGCCCCTGAATGGATGGTCATGTTGACATGGGTTTTTTTACCTCAAGACTGTCCAATGATGTCAGTTTGGTTCTAAATGAAAATGGTGTCAATCTTACAACTAGTATGTCCACCATAGCAGCTAATTTGAAAGTTTTGTTATTGCTAAAAAATATCAGAGATGGTTTCAGCACTTGGCAATTAAAAGGAATAAATAATTTTGTCTTGAATTCCTGGAAATTCTTTTCATCTAGTTGAGTGCCAATCCCTTCGAGAGTCTCTTGTTTATTCTAGACCTCTAATTAATAATTGGTGGATTGAATATTGTCATTGGATTAGTGCAATGAAAAGCTATAGTAACTGCAATAATAACTGGTAAGTATTACATATTTATAATTAGTTTTACCCCTCAAAAACATTATGTTACAAGGAGAGACAATAAAAGTTATTCTAAATAAGTGTCAAGTTGTTATCTCCCTATAACATAATTTGAAAAAACTTGCATTACAGGAGAGTCATATTTCTAGTTGTTGTTACAGTATTTCATTAATTTTGAATTGATTTAAGTTTTATATAGTATTTCAACATGTTTATACATTTCTTACTGGCCAAAAGATTTTTGTTTTTAAGTTAACTGTTACTTATAAATTGAATTCAGCTGAAATTGATCAAACTTGGTAGAAAACGTTCTGGCATAGAGGGTGTTGTACACATGACAGCAATCCACCACAAAGAGGAATAGAACATTTACACATCTTTAAGATATTGCTGAATAGACTTGGGCACAAATCATTCAAGCATTGGGGCCTCATCAATATTGGGCCAGTTGTGTTGATTTGCCATCAGATATGATCCAGATTTTCAGATGCTGACAACTTAATGTGGTCTAGCAGTCAAGATCATACTATTTAAATAATGACATCTACCAACTTACCACTGATAAACAAAATGAATAATTTGATAGAAGCATCCTGGCATGAATTGCTTTAGATTCTGTACAAATACAGTAATGCCATCCACCATAAAATGTGGCATTGTTACTAAACATAGAATAACATTTCAACTTTTTTTCCCTCAAAAGCCACTCTACAGAATTTGAGAATATTTCAGAAAGAATGTTGTGGTTTGAAGGGCTTTCATTGTTTTGGACAAAGGTTGATACTAATCCACGAGATATTTCTTTTATTTTTAGGGACACCCTGACCATTGCAGTTGTTGATGCCTTCACATGTATCTTGGCAGGGCTAGCTATTTTCTCTATTCTTGGATACCTGGCACACAATCAAGGCAAAGCTGTAGATCAGGTGGTCAGTGAAGGTAGATATTCTAGCAACTGATTGCCAAGGGAACGTTTTTGTTTCCTAGCAATTGGTGCCTATGGTAACTTTTGTTTCTTAACTCGATAGGAATAATTTTTAGGAAGGGTACTCAGAAATGGTTAGCTGAGAGCAATAAATGCACCATCATTAACCCAGATATCCAGACACAAAAAATACTTACTCTCTTTGTCTCTATAATTCGTGTTCTGATATAAATTACTAATTTTTCTGAATATTGTCTGGAAAAGTAATATTTATATTGTCATGTTTGTGTATCGGTATGCACAGAAAGTATTATGTTCATGTAGTCACATGGGTTGTATTATATCCTTGCTTGCCAGTCAAGAACACTGGTGTGAAAACGTTTCAGTATTCTTTTACCAATAAAGAATTCTGGTTGCATTTCTGGTGTGCTGTTTTTTTTTTTGTTTGTTGGTTGTTGTGGGTTTAATGTCATTTTTCAGCACAAGATAGACTAGACATGGCTGCCAGTATAACTGTTGGAGGAAGAATGCAGGGAAAATACCCAGAAAGAACCACCTACCGATGGGAAGGTACTGGCAAGCTTTCTCATGTACACATGTTGGCTGAGCCCAAGACTCAAAACCACGCAGACAGAGGTTAGATGGAAGTGATCTGTTACAGTGAGTGCTTAGACTACTAGGCCATTTGGGACCCTCTTTTTGTTTTTAAAAACTCCGACAGTATGTTTTGCATGTAC
Source organism: Megalonaias nervosa (assembly GCA_016617855.1). NCBI lineage: Eukaryota > Metazoa > Mollusca > Bivalvia > Unionida > Unionidae > Megalonaias > Megalonaias nervosa. The sequence goes on from JAECUM010012882.1 coordinate 40,188, forward strand.
TGCCATTGGTGGTAAGTCTCACTAGACAGGACCCAGTTTTAACATCAGTATTGATTCATTGACAACAGAATGTATTACCAAAATAATACATGCATATTCATATTATCTTGTGTCTGTAAACCTTAAAATTGATCCATATTTTCCATCAAAAATTCATGAAGCGATCTTGACACTAAAACTCCAAATATGGCAGTGGTACCCTAAATATATAATGGAGCCAAATCACTTGGATTGGTATAAGAACTTAATTGAGGAATTTCACTGTTGGCGGTCAGATTACAGAAATGAAGATAGAACTGACTACACCCAAATTGAGGTTACCAGTGGGTAACAGGCCATTAAATAAAACTTAGACTATATGAACTTGTCAAGCTCATGTATTGAAGATGTTGACCATTTTCTAGGAGATAAATGTAAACCCAGTTTGTTTTGTTGGAAAGGGGGGAAAAAAGACAGTAAATTTGCTTACATAATAAACACTTTACATGATACAAGTAAATCAATGTTACTGAGAATGGGAATTGATGTGCATGACTGGTTTGTCTCCCTTTATATGATCACTGACGTATTGCAACTCGGTGGTCATAAACTAAGTAACAGAAAGAAGCAAAGCAAACAAATTTTGTAAAACTTAAATAATTTAATTATCAAGGTTATAAATGAAAATGTGAGAAGAACTTAAAGTATTATAAAGTGAATCAAAAATAATCCTGAAAAGAAAGTTCTATTCAAGTCCAAAAGAGTGAAAAGTTTTGTATAAATTTCAGAACTGGAAATGCACTGGTCCATCAAGAATTATGATGTTGTCAAAATGGCATTGTCCAAAACTCCTCTGAATAATTCTTATTTTTTTACAAAATAATATTAAAGTCTAAAAAGCACTTTCCAGTTCCACTGAACAGTGCAAACAAACGTTTTCTCACTCAGATATTATCTAAATACAACACAAAATACATCTGCAGACTTGATGTTACAACATGGACACAAGAAATAAGAAGGGCTCCAAAATAGCAATGAATCTGATTGCTCATTTCTCTCCTTATATACACCTTCAAGAATCTATTACGACTATATGTTACAATATACCTCACGTGACACATCTTACTACTGAATCTAATATTCCAAAATGCCTATTCATGTGACCTAACTCATCCAGTAAGAATTAACTTAATTCTTGTAAGATACCAAAAGCCCAATCTGTCCAATTGAAAAAGGCTGGATATCAAACATATTTACTACTAATTTTATTATTAGCAACTGTCAACACACATGTTATCATCTATTTATAGATCCTATGCAATTTTACATTTCAGATATTTTAAAATAGACCCTATGAACATACAGAATGCAGCTATATATAGGTCATCACTTCAATTTACAGACATTAATAAAATTTACAAAAATTAGACAAAATCGTGTACCAGGAGTTACAAAAACTATAGATATACATAACAACCATTAAATATGAAAGAAGCCATCAATCACAGATTGGCTCAATGTTCTCCTGATGGCCATTTATTTTATAGTTTTTAAAGCGATTCATTAAGTCTGCCAACTGTCTCAACATGAAAGGTGATTTTCCTTTATCATTACTGTTAATAAGTGCACAACTGGCTTTGTTTAGGGATCTTCTTCCTGGTCATTTGTTGTAGAGCACGTCAGCTGCTTTTATTCCAACATTTTAATGACACTTTCACTTAATCCATATGATTTTCATTATACTTGTAAGATTTGTTTGCTTTCCTGAAAATTTTTATACTAGAAAAAATTATTCCAATTTTTGAAAATGCGGTGTCTGGAAAATCAGAGGGTCTGAAGGTTTTAGATAATTATGGTAGCATTAATAATAAAAGTGACTGCAGATAGTAATATTTCATTGTCATTACATTGGTGTGCAATTTTGGAAGTTTACAAAATAAATTTTCAGAAGTAACTGAGCATTAACGATTTTTGATGTACTGTTTATAAATCATATTTGTACACGAAATTGAGAAGTATTGCGCTTGTTAAAATTACAAGAGTTGCATCAGACAATCTTTGTAAAAATTGGAAATATGGAAGAGATTCATGAAATGATTCAGTCTGAATATTTGCCTTCCAGAATTTGATATTATTCAAGCTGTCATCATTTCTTTCTTTATTATAAAGTCTGCCAACTGTCTCAACATGAAAGGTGATTTTCCTTTATCATTACTGTTAATAAGTGCACAACTGGCTTTGTTTAGGGATCTTCTTCCTGATCATTTGTTGTAGAGCATGTCAGCTGCTTTTATTCCAACATTTTAATGACACTTTCACTTAATCCATATGATTTTCATTATACACCACTCCCTCGATAACTCGCCCACAACGGGGTCCACAAACACAGACCGCACTATAAGCGAGGGACCTCCAAAAATTGAAAAAAAATTGCTTGGACATCGAGAAAACAGCGGGGGTGGGGTGGGGTGTTGGGGTTAGGGAACTTCACTGTTTAATGACTGAATCCTCATTTTACATTCACGTTGATAATAACTTTTAATAACGCACTTTTTCTAATGAAGTTGTTTGTTATTCTGTTTAAATAACATTTATTTTCAAAATGTCCAACGTGAAAGATCGTTCCAACTGGTTTCAACAACCATTACATTAACATGAAAACCTGTGTGTATTACGTCACAGCTTTTTGTTTTCTTGATGAGTCTGGTTCCCGGAGTGGTATGGCATTGTATCCTGCCAAACTGGGAGTGAAAAGAGCAGGGAACTAGACTAACTGTCGATACACCACCAAACAAGATTCCTTTTGTTCAAAAAGCAAGCGAAATTTTCGTGAGACAATCGTCTACATCGAATCTCAATTTTTATGCTGTTCAATTAGTACAGTATTGATATCGTGATTTCATTGGAAGTAATAATGAAACTTTTTATCATTCTTGAGGATATCTCAAAGTGCCAGTTCAAGAATTCTCTGAAACTAGCTTGCCCACTATGGTCCGTATCTGTGAAACCAAGCTCTTTATTTTACGAAATATAGAATTCTTTTCGCTTGGGTGACGTGCTATCTTTGATCACAGTTACCAATGAGTCGGTTAATTTAAGGTAGTTTATGTTACACAATAACATTTATAACAGTGTTCAATTGATCAACTGAAGTGAGTTCACCTGACATACGACCGGGGCAGCTAGATTTTAAGTTTGTAGGATTTTCGTGCCTTTTAACTTTTCTTTTATTTCACCTCCATTATTTGATTCAAAAGACATAATTAATGTGATGATACAAAGGAGGCCAGCTTTTAATTCAGTGCAACAATGCAACAAATACTTCTGCAAGTCAGTTATCAAAACACGGTCGGCACCTAATTAGGTTCTCAGAGAAATGCTCGCGGACATAGCTGTTACGGTAGATTGACACATTTTACATTTAATTACAAGAGGACACATTGCATTTATGATGATTACACTTAAAAGGAACTAAAAGATAGAACTAGAACACAAATTTCAATTGATAAAAAAATAATTTAATTGGTATTTATTTATTAAAGTACTGCCTCCACTCAGTGTAAGTGACATTTTCATTGATCGAAATTTCCTTACATATCGTTAATTGCGGTGTGCTAGTAATGTCACTTGGAAAGAAAATGTGAAAAAATTGTGTGACTTATTTTTAAATTTGGTATTTCATAATGTTGATTAAAATTTCCAGGTCCTATCTACCGTTTTCGACGATAAAATGAGCGATATATCAAAGTTTTTGTAGCTAATTTTGATCACGATTTCCATAAAGTTCATAAAATAGGGATCTATTTTTGGGGTAATTTCTGGTTTTAAAAAATGGGATCCACACCTAACCCCGCGTTATAAGCGGGTTCGCGAGTTATAAGGGCACGAGTTATCGAGGGAGTGGTGTACTTGTAAGATTTGCTTGCTTTCCTGAAAATTTTTGTACTAGAAAAAATTATTCCAATTTTTGAAAATACGGTGTCTGGAAAATCAGAGGGTCTGAAGGTTTTAGATAATTATGGTAGCATTAATAATAAAAGTGAATGCAGATAGTAATATTTCATTGTCATTACATCGGTGTGCAATTTTGGAAGTTTACAACATAAAATTTTCAGAAGTAACTGAGCATCAGTGATTTTTGATGTACTGTTTATAAATCATATTTGTGACACGAAATTGAGAAGTATTGTGCTTGTTAATATTACAAGAGTTGCATCAGACAATCTTTGTGAAAATTCCAAATATGGAAGAGATTTATGAAATGATTCAGTCTGAATATTTGCCTTCCAGAATTTGATATTATTCAAGCTGTCATCATTTCTTTCTTTATTATAAAAGGGAGTCAGACCATTAATATTTATGCCAATTATAAAAGGGAGTCGGACCATTAATATTTGTGCAAATTATAAAAGGGATTTGGACCATTAATATTTATGTTTGATATAAAAGGGAGTTAGACCCCTAATATTTATACCTATTGTAAAAGGGAGTCAGACCATTAATATTTATGCCTATTGTAAAACGGAGTGAGAAAGTTAATATTTATGCCTATTGTAAAAGGGAGTCAGACCATTAACATTTATGCCTATTATAAAAGGGAGTTAGACCATTAATATTTATGCCTATTGTAAAAGGGAGTCAGACCATTAATATTTATGCCTATTGTAAAAGGGAGTTGGATCATTAATATTTATGCCTATTATAAAAGGGAGTTGGATCATTAATATTTATGCTTGATATAAAAGGGAGTTAGACCATTAATATTTATGCCTTTTGTAAAATGGAGTTGGATCATTAATATTTATGCTTGATATAAAAGGGAGTTGGACCACTAATATTTATGCCTATTATAAAGGGGAGTTGGACCATTGAGTCAGACCATTAAAAGTTATTCCTGTTCTAAAAGGGAGACTCTTAATATTTATGTCTGTTCTAAAAGGGAGTCAGACCATTAATAGTTATGCCTGTTATAAAAGGGAGTTAGACCATTAATATTTATGTCTATTCTAAAAGGGAGTCGGACTATTATTATTTATGACCTGACAGTGATGGAAGTTGTTGTTGTTGTTGTTGTTGTGGGGCTTAGCGCCATTTTTCAGCACACGATAGGCTATACATGGCGGCCAGTATTAATGGTGGAGGAAGAAACCGGGAAATCCGCGGAAAGAACCACCGACCCACAAGAAGCTACTGGCAAGCTTTCTCACATATCCACATTCACCGAATCTTAGACTCGAACCCACGCAGACAGAGCAGTGATGGAAGACTGGAGTATCTTGATTTAAGCCTGTCAGTGTACATGCAGAGTCCATCTGTCCATCTGAGTAATCTTGTTAGCAAGATGGCACAAAAACTACTTAACACAGACAAATACATTTTGGCTAGTGTATATATGTATATATACGTAAGAAATTTTTTAAGCAGTTTTATGCAGTTTTGTAATTTGGGAACTTTTTACAGAAACTTTGTTAGCATGATTAATCAGAATAATTTATGGTAGATGATAGAAATGTTTGGTAGGCATATTTTTATTTACCAGTATATGTAAATTTCTTGATTAGATTTGCAGGTGATTATAGAATTTTGTCAATATTTTACTTATGTTTAAACTTGTTGCACTTTTCCTGTGTGCAGTGTTTGTTTAAATGTTTTAAAAGCTCAAATCTTTTCATGTGTGCAGTGTTTGTTTGAATGTTTGAAAAGCTCAAATCTTTTCCTGTGTGCAGTGTTTGTTTAAATGTTTTAAAAGCTCAAATCTTTTCTTGTGTGCAGTGTTTGTTTAAATGTTTTAAAAGCTCAAATCTATTTGGTAATTTGATTAAGTTTGAGCCTTGTAATGTAGGTTAAAAGGTGGAAAAGACCACTTGGAACTTCTTAGACTTTTATCTTCGGACTTAGATTTTTTGGGTCAGTATCAGGGGCATACATATTTTACAAAAACAAATCTAATCATATGACATAGTATGCAATAATCTAATCATATCATATGGTATGCAATAATCTAATCATATCATTTGGTATGCAATAATCTAATCATATCATATGGCATGCAATAATCTAATCATATCATATGGTATGCAATAATCTAATCGTATCATATGGCATGCAATAATCTAATTATATCATATGGCATGCAATAATCTAATCATATCATATGGCATGCAGTGATCTGATCATATCATATGGCATGCAGTGATCTAATCATATCATATGACATGCAATAATCTAATCATATCATATGGCATGCAATAATCTAATCATATCATATGGCATGCAATAATCTAATCATATCATATGGCATGCAATAATCTAATGATGTCATATGGCATGCAATAATCTAATCATATCATTTGGCATGCAGTAATCTAATCATATCATATGGCATGCAATAATCTAATCATATATGGTATGCAATAATCTAATCATATCATTTGGTATGCAATAATCTAATCATATCATTTGGTATGCAGTAATCTAATCATATAATAATCTAATCATATCATATGGTATGCTATAATCTAATCATATAATAATCTAATCATATCATATGGCATGCAATAATCTAATTATATCATATGGTATACTATAATCTAATCATATCACCTGGCATGTAGTAATCAGCAGATGCACAGACAAGGTACAAATTTAATCATATCACCTGGTATGCAATAATTTAATCATATCACATAGTTTGCATTAATCTAATATCACTTGGTATGCATTAATTTAACATCACATGGCATGCAGTAATCTAATCATATCACATGGTGTGCAATAATCAGCAGATGCACAGACAGTTATAATCTGCCTTGTCTTTTGGAAAAAACTGGAACTCCAGGGAATGTAGTCTTTTTGCTTTTGACACTGGTGGGACTAATAGATTGTGCACAAGATGGAATTTAGTCAGTCATCAAGGTGTAATAACAGATGTCATGGTTATGTTGTGGTCAATATTTTACTTGATTTGTTTGGTCTCAAATTTACAAAATTGTTAAACTTTTAGCGGTTTGGTATTCAGTAGTACTAACCTCTGCTGCCAGAATTAGAGACCTACCTTTTGCACATCATTTGGATTAAGTTTGTCTTTCAATAATGCACCCATAAAGTGTGAGATGTAACTATTCCCAAATTTCTTTTCTTCATAGTATTTCTCCATACTTTTTCATGGTAGAGTTAAACCTGCCCATATTAAGCAGTTAAAAGTACCTGTATCAAGCAATTATACCTACATGTATTTAGCACCTAAATGTACCTTTATTAAGCAGTTAAACCTACATGTATCAAGCAATTAAAACGTGTATTAAGCAGTTAAACCTACCGGTATCAAGCTATTAAACCTATCTGTATTAAGAAATAACCTACCTGTATTAATCAGTTAGACCTACCTGTATTAATCAATTAAACCTACCTGTATTAATCAGTTAGACCTACCTGTATTAATCAGTTAGACCCACCCGTATCAGTTAGACCTACCTGTATTAATCAGTTAGACCTACCTGTATTAATCAGTTAGATCTATCTGTATTAATCAATTAGACCTATCTGTGTTAATCAGTTAGACCTACCTGTATTAATCAGTTAGACCTACCTGTATTAATCAGTTAGACCTACCTGTATTAATCAGTTAGACCCACCCGTATCAGTTAGACCTACCTGTATTAATCAGTTAGACCTACCTGTATTAATCAGTTAGATCTATCTGTATTAATCAATTAGACCTATCTGTGTTAATCAGTTAGACCTACCTGTATTAATCAGTTAGACCTACCTGTATTAATCAGTTAGACCTACCTGTATTAATCAGTTAGACCCACCCGTATCAGTTAGACCTACCTGTATTAATCAGTTAGACCTACCTGTATTAATCAGTTAGATCTATCTGTATTAATCAATTAGACCTATCTGTGTTAATCAGTTAGACCTACCTGTATTAATCAGTTAGACCTACCTGTATTAATCAGTTAGACCTACCTGTATTAATGAATTAGACCTATCTGTATTTAGCAGTTAGACCTTTCTGTTATGCAGTCATCTGTCTTCAACCACTTTTTCAGGATCCTGTAAAATAAATATATCACTGAACCTCTGGTAAGCAACCACCTGTTTTCATAGGACAATTTTCTTCCTTTCCAAGGGTGACAGTTTAGAGAGGTTTGAATTTACATGTCATTGTGTTTGTTACACAGACACCAGATGTGATTTTATATAATTTTATTTTCTGATACCAACAGGTCCTGGTCTGGTGTTTGTAATTTACCCGGAGGCCTTTGCTAGCATGCCTGTATCACAGCTGTTCTCCGTCCTCTTCTTTTTCATGCTTGTCTGCCTAGGTATAGACAGTGAGGTATGGAAATTAGTTGTTGAATAATAAAAAAACTATGAACTGTAATGTACGTTCTTGAAATGATGATTTGTGGGCATCAGTTTTTACTTATATTCGCGGACTGTCAGATGGGGTTACATCTGACTGAATATTGTTTGTTGGGTTTTAAATTTTGTACTTTTTACCAACTGTGGAATCCTCAAAAATTTATACCCCAATAAAAAGAAGGAATTCACAGTCATGTTATATTGAAAATGAAGTCACAATATTGTAATGTTAATTAAGGCAGGTAATATTTATTGCTTTAAATTCATGAAAAATCCATCACTTCAAATTTTCAAGTTTTATTTAGGGATTTGCTGAGATTTATTTAATAAATTTGCTTAATCTTTATTTACTTTACGTTGAATGCACACATTCTTACAACTTTTGGAACATGTTCTCAACTTCAGCTCACATATCAATGCCATGTGATCTTAGATATGGAGGAAAGTAGGGAATCCAGAGAAAACAACAGTTATAAAATAGACTTCATGTATCCATGCATGCATGCAGAACTGGGGATTGTGCCCAGGATCATGGAATACTAGGCAAGTGCATTATCGCTGCACTCCCCAGGTTCCATTTAGTCTTACAATAAGACATTTTCATCAATTCTGAAATATCTTGCAATTTACACAGTTTTGCTAAGCTTGCAGATTTCTTATTTATATATATTACCATATCATAATACCTTAGCAGAAATACTACTACCTTGCAAATCTAACCCTCCCAGAAACTACTTGTAGCTAAAATAAGTTAAAAGTTGTCTGCCAACCTATGTGGCAGTCACTCAGAGTGATCAGAGATTGGCACAGGAATAGTGGCAAATCACGTGAATATCTCAGTTACTGCTTCCACTTATGCCACAATGCATGCTCTTGTCAAGAGAGACCTCACGGAATCCAAAAGTTTTTGGAAGTTCTACAAAATTGAGGTTTGCCTCAATATCTGTTGCTGAGCAGTGAGAGAAGGAGCAAAGCAAACAACCAAATTTACAATCTCACACATCAGATACACAGTCCGGATACGTGGATCAAACATCCCATACCCTGTCCCTACATCATGAACTGGATGATTTCCCCCCACTAAAGATGGCCAATTTCTGTTGTGACCTGACTAGGCCAAATACAAGGGAACATAATGGCCACACAACAAATATATTATAAGCCACCAGAAGATCACCATTGTCCAGTAAGTCAAACCCTGCCCATACATTCAATTACAGGAATCAGCCTAACCGACGTGGTTCCTCAAGACACTTAGTACGTATAATGCCAAACTTAGTGACTCAGATTCAAACAGATGACACTTCAGAATTTTGAAACCATTGCCACTCAAAGGGGTCCTTTAATCAGTGACCACTTGGAAGTCACAGTATCAAATTCAGGGAACTCCACAAGTTTAGTGAGCCGCCAACCTCAACACTCTTCACCAGCCAATTCTCAAGTAACACAAGAGATGTCATCAGACTCACCACGTGCAACCAAACATGACGATGCTTGGTCATTACTAATCTGTACAATAATGCAGGAAGATTCAGCCTTCCAAGCTTCATTCAAAAAAGTTTTCTGGCTTTTACCATCAGAGTTCTGCCTGCCTCCTCCCACTTCATCAACTACCTCAGTAGATATAATGACTAAAAAGGACCAATTCAGCTTCAGATTACTTCCACAGTCTGGCAGTGTTTCAGACATTTGGGACTGTTTACATCTTAGGCTACAAGATCTAGGTGTCAGCTGACTATTTCTCACAAAAGCGCCAGCAAGCAAAGTTTTGTCGTGGTTCTACAAGTGCCATCACCCAGTATTTTAAATGGACACCCCAGCAATCAACCATGATATTGCAGCCATGGGAATAACAAACAATACTCCGTATGTATGGATTGGATGTCTTTGAATGATACTCAGCAATTTGTACGCAATATCGTATCCGTGGGCTCTATGTTGGACTATGGCAGTCTTCCAGCAGACAGAACACACTCCTAATTCCACAGGTCATGAATAGGAGTCAGTCTCCAGAATGGCCCAAGCATTGCAACAGAGCTGCTAAGCACACCCTAGCCAGTGCTGTAGCAGCAGCCATAAATTTACAAATGGCGGAATGAGATGCAGTGCTCTCTACATCCGCTTTCTTTATGGATCAGCAAATGGCTAAGTTACAATCACAATCATTATCTTCTAATCTCCTTTCTAACAGCCAGATTGATGAAGTCTGCAGACAAGGAGACCAATTTCCCTTCTCCACAACCACAGCATCAGTGCAGGGGCATTCAGAGAAATCAGCAAAAGAAGGCAGGGACTTGCATTGGACACAACCTCTTAGAAGCGATCCTACTGAAGTTACACCCATTGAACACCACAGTTCTCGCAAACAAAAGTGGTTAAGAGACAGAGGGAGCAATCATCTGTGCCAATGTTTCTCCATGACAGCCTCCATTTTTAAAAAAATGACATTATCTTCACTCTGTCTTTACCATAGGTCCCGATAGGAGGAAGGCTCCAATTCTTTGCTTCCGAATGGGAAAAGATTTACCACGATGATTAATGGATTCAACAAATGGTTTCCAAGGGACTTTGCATCACTTTCAGCACACCTCCTCCTCTGTCCAGAGTCCCATCAGCTACAAAAGTCCCAAGAGACCCATTTATAGCCACCACCTTACAGCAAGAAATAAATGATGTTCTCCAGAAAAGGTGGTAGAAAGCATTCAAAAATATAAATTCTCCTGATTTTTATTCAAGACAGTTTTGGTCCCAAAGGCAAATGGCACTCTGCTCCCTGTCATCGACTTAAGTACCCTCAGTCAATTCGTTCATGCCCCACGGTTCATAATGGAAACACCATGGCGCATTTTGAATGCCGTCCAAAGGAACGATACTTTGCAATCAGTGTGGACTTAAAACATGCACGTCTTGAAGTCATTATTGACAAGGCTTACAAGAAGTTCCTGCAATTCACCTACAAAACGACATCATAACAATTCAGAGTGCTCCTATTTGGACTCAGTATCAGTCCCTGGATCTTCACTTGTCTGATGAACAGAGTAGTGGCTCATGTCTGCACATTCTCTACAGCAGCAATATCAGTTTACCTGGATGATCTTCTGCAAAAACATCAGGTGAGTTATATCTTAGAACTTAACAAGATAACCCTTGTTACACTACTTTTCAACCTGGGCTTCCTTTATTCATCCCAACAATTTGTTCATGTAGGTCTGGAGTTCAACACACAGGTAAGCAGAGTATGTCTCCCTCTGGAATGGGCACTGAAAATCAGTACCATGATGGATTCTTTACTTTTGAGGCAAACTGAATCCACTCAAGAATTCCTTCATCTACTACGCCTGCTCAATGCTTCAACAGATCTCATTGTCCTAGGTCGCCCTTATATGTGCCCATTACAAATGATTCTTTTATTACATTTTAGGCCAAAAGTTTGCCCACTGGACCAACATCTTGCTGTATGCACAAGTTTGAGGTACCATCTCCAGAGCAAATGGAGCAGCCTAACTTGGCTCACATCGGGTGTACCTCTGCAAGTACAACTGCCAGAAATCACTGTATAGATGCAAGTACAGATGGCTGGGGGGGAGGGGGCACACCTACTACAATCTATTTGGGAAGCCAGCGGAGTGTGGTCTCCCCAGGGCTGGCATCGGCATATCAATGTACTAGAGTTGAAGGCCATTTTGAAAGCCTTTCACTTGTGGCAGGAATATTTAAATGGAAAGGGAGTGCTCATTTTATCGGACAACTCTGATGTGGTGACTTATCTCAAATGGTAAGACAGAGCCAAGTCCCCAGACAAAAATGGCAAGACAGAGCCAAGTCCCCAGACAAAAATGGCAAGACAGAGCCAAGTCCCCAGACCTTTACACACAATGATACCTCTGCAGACATCTATACCTCAAATAGCTAACTTCCTCCTCTGGCAGATCAAAGTTAGCACCATGTACAATAAAAGGTTACCACTCCATGATAGCTGACACCTTTTGTCATCATGGAAGAGAGGATATCAGACAAAGACTTATCCGACCTTCTCTCCAACTTTGATTATACATAGGCAAAACTGTTGGCTCTGTGCCCAAAGTGGAACCTATCATGGGTTCCAACCTGGCTGAACAAGACGCAATTTGAATCGCTTTCAAGGGCATAATTGACTCGCCTTTCATAATTCCTTGCAGCATTAGTGACAGCAGGCAGAATCAACGAAATACATGCCCTACCTGAACTACATGCAGTCCGACAAGAGGGGTCAGTTTCACTCATGACTGTACCCATTTCATCACCAAGAACAGGCTTCCATCTGTGAGTAATCAGACTTTTGTTATGAAATCAGTCTACTCTGGACACTTAAGCTCAAGACCATGACTGTACCCACTTCATCACCAAGAACAGGCTCTCATCTGTGAGTAGTCAGACTTTTGTTATGAAATTAGTCTACTCTGGACACTTCAGCTCAAGGCCATGCACAAGACCCACTGCAAGCTTTGAAGTAGTACCTAAAAGGACAGAGCCATTGCATCAAGGGAGATCACACCTCTTCTTATGTCTCAAAAAAGAACAGGAAGATATATCAGGATAGACTGTTTCTTCCTGGATAAAATGGGTTACGTGTTCAGCATACCAAGAAATAACCCCAGTTCAAATGGATTTGTTATGCGTTTTGACTCGGGAGGTTAGAGCAGCTGCCAGATGCATAGCATTCGAGTGGAACTGTTCTCTGATTGACATAATCTATGCTCTGGGATGGAGATCTGAATCCACATTCTTCAGCTTTTATCTAAGGGATCTTGCATCCCAAGGGGCTCAACTCAATCTGGTGGGACCTATAGCTGTGGCAAAGCAGGTGACCTTTCCGGGTCATTTGACAGCTTAAAAAAATAAGGCTTCATGGCTTCCACTGGGTTTGCAGGAGGGAACAATTTTCTCTATTTTAAGCTGCTCCCCAACAGATGGGGTCTTTTCCAGTTGGCCTCTCTGGGGTAAGCTACAAGTGTTTTACTGGAGGGAGGCTGTATTTATGAGGTAGTAGCAGTTCTCCTAAGGTATTATGATTTGGTAGGTATTATTGACAAAACATTTTGCTAGAAAAAAGTTGGTTTGTCACTTTTCAGTGTTATAACTTCTGAATCACGGAAATGTTTCACTATAAAGTAATTTGGGCTCCACACTTGGATACAGGAACCCTTAAATAATCCATTTTTCCATGCACAGTTTTGCAAGCCATATACATCAAAGGATGCCATTTCCTGAATTAGTTATTAAATGCAGATGTGCCTTTTTAAGATTTGTCTTTTCAGATGCAAATTTGATGGAATTATTGCCCTTTTTCCATCATTATTATGCAGTCCATCATTGTAACCAGCATAGTTCAGACACCATTCAATGTACTCTGATGCAGTTTGATGTGTACACTGTTCCCATTGCCCATTATATGACATTTATTGTTTCGTCTCATCAATTCCATTTTAGATAGAATTGTGGCCCTTAACAGTTGACTTCATATCTTCATATGGGATATTGCTTCCAACCAGCATAGCTCTTTATCCCTTACACAAACTGGTTTGCCTTTTGGTAGGTGAATTGCTTGTTACATGTAGATGTGCCCTGTAGAGGTTTTGTCATTTTATTTTTCCAATTTGGAAGGAGTTATTGCCCTTTTTATTTCAGGAATGATTATGCATATTCTGATGCAATTTGGTGTGTACAGTGTTGCATTGACCTTTAATGGGTTTTGTCTGATTATCTCCATTTTGGACAGAGTTATGGCCCATGACAATTAACTTAATGTCTTCACATGGGATGCTGTTTGTAACAACATAGCTCAAGATCCAGTCAACATCTTCTGATACAGTTTGATATGAATATTTTCTCATTGACTTGCATGTACCTTATATGGGGTCAGTATCACGTCTTATGGACATGCACGTACCTTATATGGGGTTAGTATCATGTATCATGGACTTAAATGTACCTTATTTGATGTTAGTATCATGTCTCATGGACATGCATGTAACTTACATGGGTTTAGTATCATGTCTCATGGACTTAAATGTACCTTATTTGGGGTTAGTATCATGTCTTATGGACTTACATTTATCTTATTTGGGATTAGTATCATGTCTCATGGACTTAAATGTACCTTATATGAGGTTAGTATCATGTCTCATGGACTTACATATGTAACTTATATGGGATTAGTATTTTGTCTCATGGACTTATGTGTACCTTATATGGGATTGGTATTGTTTCAGAAAAGTTAAAAAATTAAATTATATTTTATCTAACCTGCTTTTCCATGAACAGTATGCATCTCAACTTTTCCTCAGTCGATGTGCAAATGGTGGGGAAGTTGGTTCTTTTTTACAGATGGCCAGCATCTCACTTCTTTGAGAATCTTATTTTCTGACTCCAAAATTCATGTATATATCATTTTGTAAAGTAGTTCAAACTGTCTCTAATACTTTCCTGGAAAGTATATCTTGATCAGGTAAGTATTTAATTGCAGTGGTTTCGGCAATGCATGTGAGAGAATCTGACATGATGCCTGTATTCTCTGATGATTGTGCCATTGTAACGGGAAGCTTGGAGTGTCTAGTAACAGTCTCTAAGATGGAACAATTATGTAATCATTTTGGGTCTATGCAATTCCATCATTTCATGACATTTATGGCCCTTAAATTTATGGCCTTTCATCATTCTGACTTTGGTGTCTGCATGACGACTTTACAGAACTTTGTTGCATTTGAACCAGGTTTGACATGCAGCTTTAATTTATTATGAATGAGTTTAATTTCAAATGTACCTTGAAAATGAAAGTTTGGAAGGGTTACCTTAACCAGTTAATACTTCTCATGGCCTCATGAAAAACATAAAAAATAATATATGCTTAAAAATTCTTCATTGACATGCATTTGTACCATGGCAGCCATGTTGAACATCTTATGATTACTACTGAATGTGGTTTTTCTAAATGACTTCTTATGATGTCTAGCTTGCCCTAAATGAAAACGGTGCTGTTCAGGCATTCATCATGGGTGCAGCTTGAAAATCTTGTTATAACTAATCCTTAATAAATTACTGGTTATGTTGATATTGTAATTTCACCCAAAAACTTGTGACATCTGGTTGGTCCTACATGGAATAGTACCACTCTGATATCCAGTATGGCCACCACAGCTTCCATCTTGAAACTCTTGTTAACTTCTCCAAAACAGAGGTCACATCAACATGGGTTTCCACCAGAAGACTTCTTATATTGTTGGTCCTAAATGATATCTTGTTGGTCCTAAATGATACCTTGTTGGTTCTAAATGAAAATGGTCTGATGTCTGCAGCAACTAATTTGAAAATGCTGCTATTTCTGAAGAATATCAGATATGGTTTCAACACACAGCAGTTTAAAGAAAGAAATGGTTTTTCCCTGAATTCCTGGAAATTCATTTTAGCCAGTACAGAACCATTATGTTTTGAGGGACTCTTGTTTGATGTGATAGTGAGTGATTCTTTACTCAAAACCAGCAGAGTGAGAATATTGAATTTTGCCATAGTATTTCACCAAAATTTATGTTCCCAGCATCTTTGCAGAGTTTATAGAACTCCAGCATGAAGTATTTCAGGCTAAATTTTACTCAAGGGGCAATAGCGAATTTTGTCACATTCTGGGAAACCATGAAAAATCATACCCACAAAAATAAATCAGTAGCATTTATAACCAAATCAGCTTCTCTTTTCAGTTTGCCTCAGTGGAGGTAATAGTGACAACAATCCAGGATCACTTCCATATGCAAGTTAAAAAATACCTGAAGAGAAAGGAGGTTCTTGTGATACTGGTGTGCCTTGTGTCATACCTTTGTGGTCTGCCTAATGTAACACAGGTATTTTGAAACTTTATTATCTCTTCACAAAGGAGCTTGGAAGGGGATATAGCATTGTACCTGTACATGTGTTCATTTGTTCATTACATCCTCAGTATCTCAGACCTATTTAATGCCAGTGAACCTGACCAGATTAGTGTTGAGTTAATGGACCCAAAGTAGATGTACATAGTCCCATTTTGCCAGTGAGTCATGCCTGATTAATGTCAAAGTTAATGGCCTGCAGCATGAAAGTACATAGTTCCAAATCTGCCAGTTTTGTTTTTTGTTGATTTTAATGGCACTTTTAACACATTATTGGCTATATCATGCTGTTAAAATGGGAGCTAAATGCATTTCCCAAGAACATCCTGAGGCAGCTGATTGAGACTGTCCTGAGTGGATATCAAACTCATAACCCTTGGATTACAAGTCCGACAATCTACCAGGCGAGTTACCATAGCACAACCCTCCATCTTTCTGTCACTGAATGATACCAGATTAATGTCCAGGTTAGGAGGTTTCACTGTACACATTATCTGGAAAATTGAAAGTGGAAGAAATTTTATTATGCATAATTTTCATTATCTGTGACCCATGAAAAAATAATTTCACAATTATGTTAATTGCAGTTAATCATACATCTCGTCCACAGTAATGCAGCAGGGCTCATAAACACTGACGCTACATAAGCAGTTGTGTGAAAGTGTGGATGGAGAATAATTTGCAATAACACTAACCATTGTGGTATGGAGACCATTCTAGCTACTTTTATTGATACCCAAGAATTATACTAAGATTACTTTGAAACTGAACTTAAAGATAAAATATAAACATGAATTTCAATTGGCAAGCTTTAATTGCCATTTATTCTTAATCTTGCAACATTTTCATCGATTAATATTTGATTTTATATTATTTTATTTACTGAGAAAATATTTTTTTTAAAGAAAATTATACAAAATATATGATTTCTGATTAAAGTTTGCAAATGTAATAATGCCTCTCAATTATAATCATGGTTGTGAGGTATCGAAGCAAAACCGAGGAAATAGTGTAACAGTATATGTATTTAGGAAATTTTCTGGCCAGGTGTAGTATAGTAGATAATGTAATTAAGAACTTTACTTTGTAGGTTATGGAATTAAGAACTTGACTGTTCAGCCAAGTGAGGTTGTATGGCAAAGTGTGGTTATAGCATGCATCTACATCCATCATCTGTCAACAATAGGCATTGACTTTGTATAGCTAAGTGAGTTTATAGTGTGCTTCTGCATCCATCATCTGTCAACAATAGCTATTGACTTTGTATGGCCAAGTCAGGTTATAGCACACTTCTACATCCATCATCTGTCAACAATAGCTATTGACTTTGTAAGAGCAAATGAGGTTATGGCACACTTCTACATCCATCATCTGTCAACAATAGCTATTGACTTTTTATGGCCAGGTGAGATTATAGCATGCATCTACATCCATCATCTCTTAACAATAGCTGTTGACTTTGTATGGCCAAGTGAGATTATAGCATGCTTCTGCGTCAACAGTAGCTATTTTCAGCTTCATTTTAAACACCACTGGACCAAGTTCAGAGAGTACAATGATGCTGATCAGCCTGCAGCTATGGCTGCCATTGCTGATAATAGAAAAACCTACCAATAATTCCTTCTCAGTAACCACTCATCAGTTCTTGAATAAATTTGATAAAAGCATCCTGGTGTGAAGGTCTTTCACAAATGATATCAATTTTCTATAAAATGTGATTGCTATTATTAAAATAGGAAAACATTTAAATGACTTTTTGAAAACCACTCAACAGAATTTCACAAGTTTTGACAGAAAGCATCCATAAATTAAGGGCTGCCAGGTTTTTAAACATGATGCAGATTCTCAATAAAATGTGACTGCTATTACAAATAGGAGAACCTTTGAATGACTTCTGTGACTCCACAGAATTTGACCAAGTTTGACAAAAGGCATCAGAACATGCTCAAATGATGCTGATCCACCATCAATTCTGACTGATGTAACTCAAAATAGAAACAAACATTTAACAACAACTTCTCAGATAGCTTCTCAAGATTATTTTATGACAGGAAGCTTGCCAAGGTCATTTTATGAACGGAAGCTTCTCAATGTTGTTTTATGACGGGAAGCTTGTCAAGGTCATTTTATGACAGGAAGCTTGTCAAGGTCATTTTATGAAAGGAAGTTTGTCAAGGCCATTTTATGACAGGTAGCTTTCAAGGTCATTTTATGATGGGAAGCTTGAACACCTTTTAAATGTTTGTTGATCCATCATTAAATATATTGCCACCATTACTGAAAATAGAAAAACATTTAAACAGACTTTTTCCCAAAATAATTTTGAATAGAATTCAGCCAACCTTAAAAAAAGCATTCTGGCATAAGGCTTTTCAATATCGGACATATGGTACTAATCTGCTTTTCATTATGGTGGTGATGCAGAGTAATGACATTCAACAGCATTAGAAGAAATTTCTAAAGAAAGCATCCCACTCACTTGAATTTTTGGTGTTTGACCTACTCTGGCCTCTTGGTTGTTCATGTCCAGTGAGTCTACATTGTTTGATATGTCAACAATGAGTTGAAAATTTAAACAGATGAAAAGGAAGGAATTACTAAAAGTGATTCAGTCAGGATATGTTTTGATGCCCCACCATCTGTCAACAAGTACCCCCACCTTGGTCAATTTTATTTTGGTGCTTATCAGGCACTATTGTCTTGAATCTTTCTTACAGGAACACGTTTCTACTTTATTGCTATATATGTACAGCTGCATGAAGTCTATCTAGAAAGGATATGCACAGCACTAGAGACATTAAAATGGATAGAGATCAAAATAGAAGCTAGCTAATTATCTAAATTACATGTTATGTTTTTTTCAGGGAGGGATCTATTTCTTCCAGTTGATAGATTATTATGCTGCAGCCATGTCTCTTATGTACCTAGCATTTTTTGAGGTGATAGCTATAACCTGGATCTATGGTAAGTTGGTCTTTGCATTGATTATCTTGCCCCCACCCCCCACCCCCATCCCGGTTGCACAGCACAACTTGTGTGTATTGCCTTTTGCTCCGATTTGGATTTGATTTTGTAGTTGATGTAATTCTTTCACTATTTGCATTAAAAGTTTTGGATTTTACTCTATTACTAAAACAAAAATCAAATCAAAGTATCTTTTTAGGACGTGAGCACGTATATTGGAACACAAAGCACAGAAATATGTCATAAACAGTTTAACATTGTTTGATATGCAAATACAATCTCTGTTTCTAGAAAAGGAAAAGTAACTTAAAAATGTCCTTATCAGATGGAATATCAAGATCATGTAGGAGTTTTAAGTTCTTTCAGTTCACTTTAGTGTTTATATTAGAGTTGAATCTCTCCTCCACCCACCCCATATATTTTGTGTCGGTTATAATGAAGTTTGGTTATAATGTTATTTTAGGAATCCCATGGGTTTCTTTATAAATTTGTTATAATGAAGTTTGTTTATAATATTAGTTTAGGCATCCCATGGGTTCCTTTATAAATTTGTTATAATGAAGTTTGGTTATAATGTTATTTTTAGAATCCCATGGATTTCATTATACATTTGGAGTTTGCTGATTTTATAGCTGTATTGGTCATAGACCAGAAGAGTCTATGCTATGGTCTGTTGTCTGTTACTGATTTTATAGCTGTATTTGTCGTAGACCAGAAGAGTCATCAGCCATCTGTCCATTAACACAAGTTACAGCTAATTCTCCTAAACTAAGTAGATAAATCCATGAAATTTTAAACACATTCATCTTATGGTCTAGTTCCCGAATAAAAATGGTGTCACTCAGACATTCACTGTGCTACCATGGTGGCCATCTTTTGAAAATTTTATTACTGCTACTCCCGCTGAAACAAAGGTCATATCGACATTGGGTTTTTTAGTGAAAGACTTATAATTAATATCTCTTGGTGCCAATCTGATATCCAATATGGCCACTATGTTGGTCATATCGACATTGGGTTTTTTAGTGAAAGACTTCTTATAATTAATATCTCTTGGTGCCAATCTGATATCCAATATGGCCACTGTGTTGGTCATATCGACATTGGGTTTTTTAGTGAAAGACTTCTTATAATATCTCTTGGTGCCAATCTGATATCCAATATGGCCACTGCCATATTGAAAATCTTATTGTTGCTGTTTCTGAATAGATGGTAATATTGACAAGGGGTAATATTGACAAGGGGTTTTCACTACAAGATTTGTTCCACTTTGCTGTTCTTACATACTTCTTAAAGATGGACACGTATAAGGTGAAGTTGTTTGCGTTTGTAACATGTTCAGTAGAGAGAATGTTGGCAGACACCACTCTGCTACTTTAATGTACTTTAAAATTTCTTTGCATGTTGTAATTATGGAAATCATGCACTATCTAAAGCAGACAGATGATCAAAATGGCTGCTCCCATATGCTTGAAAACTGAGTTTTAACTAGTCCAAAGTACACTAACTTTAGCAGTTATTAAAAAAGGGAAATTAATTTTCCATGGCATGCAATACTAGCTTTTGAAAGTGCACTGAATGAATACTGAATTCTAAAGAATAGATATAAAGTAAAAGAGCTTATCAGCTTGTTAAATTTTCCAATTAACCTTTGAACTGGATGTGAAAAATGCCAAGCATAACCAGCAGTGTTTTGAAAAGTGCTCATCTATAGTAAAATGAAGCTGTATACTCTCCAACCCAAATTACATTTATCATTCATACACCAAAATAAGAGGAATTAAAAGTTCTTTCACCAATACCTAAGACATACAAAGGCCTTTTTAAATAGAATGGCCAGTGAGGAAAATCTAGGAAATTTTTTAAAATTTATAATTCAAACCATTTACAAAATTGTAGAGTGGAATGATGGGCACCACATAGACAATTGTGAAGGTATTGTTATGACTACTGCACTTGAGGAGATGGCCATATTGACATTGGGTTTTCGGTGAAAGACTTCTTGCGATGTCTAGTTCATCTTAAAATGAAGACAGTGAGAATCTGACATCAATACGGTTGCCATGGCAGCCATCTTAAAAAGCTTGTTAACACTACTATTCAATAAAACATCAACATGAGGTTTTCACTAAAGGCTTGTGATATCTGGTTAATTCAGACGAAAATATTGCCCCTTGTAAATCTAGTAAAGCTTCTTGTAATTTTGATTTTGTCCTAAATGAAAATGGTGCTAATCAGACAGTTTCATGGCCATGGCTGGCCATATTGTAAACCTTGTTACGATTTCTTAGAACTGATTATTGTTCAAACATGGGATTTCTACAATCAGACCTGCACTGTGGCTAACTTGGTAGAAATTTTTTAAATCTTGTTATAGTCAATACGTTGTCTTCTGAGAAACTTCCTATGATATCTAGTTGGTCCTAAATGACAGTGGTGCTGAACAATGGCTGCTAGATTTAAAAATTGCCATGATGTCATATGTTACATCTAGATTTTTGCATGAGATACAAAAGTTTTATCTTGATACAGTAGACTCTATGACTGGTGTTTCCTAATCAGTGTAAATACTGTTTACAGTGTAAATACAATTAACAGTGTAAATACAAGTGTAAAATTATACAATTAACAGTGTAAATACAATTGACAGTGTAAATACAAGTGTAAAATTATACAATTTACAGTGTAAATACAGTTAACAGTGTAAATACTAGTGTAAATACAATTAACAGTGTAAATACAATTAAATTCAGTCATAAACAGTAGAAGCATACACATGAAAACTTCAAACAATTGAAGGTTTACAATTTTATTAAAGACAGAAAATTGTGTATGAGGAGACAACAGTACATGAATAGGTCGAAGTAAGTTAACATGTACACATACTGATGGTGATCTGGATGATACGGTTGTTTGCAGACAGCAAAGATATAAATAAAAGAAACTTGTGAAATAATATTCCAAGCATACACCACAGTTAGGATGTGTGGAAGATTGCAAGTTAATCTGGGGGATTCATTGTTGAATGAAGTTCTTGGTTATGAACTAAAAATTAAATAACCAAATATCATTGACCCCCTGTAGGATCCACTGGCCCATGAAAAGCTACTGGCAAGCTTTCTCACACACCCATATTGGTCAAGCTCAAGATTCAAACCCACATGGATAGAGGTGAGTTGGCAGTGATCTCTGAGGTGAACACTTTAGCCCACTCTTTCACCCAGGGTCCCAGTAAAGGATGAAACTTATTATAATTATATATGAGCGTGAAAAGGTTCAATATTACAGGCAATGACCAGATTAGAGGCAATATAATATGGTCAATGCCACGGCTATGTATTGAAGTTGTTTAACAAACATTTCTTATACTTTATAACTTTATAGCCATTTGTGAGGTGAAACTAGGTGTTTCTTGTACCACATTGAGGACTTTTTAATATCAAAGTTACGGTCATTATTTTTAAGTTTCAGTAAATGTTCCCTTGTCTTCTGTAACTTAGAAGCTGTTTGAGATAAATGAATGAAACTTTGTAGACATGCATACTGTCACTTGAAACATGTGTTGCCTACATTTTCAGGGTCCTATATTTAAGATTAAGGTTGTAGGTCTTCAAGGTAAAATTCATAGATCAATATTTTGAGTTTTTATACACTGATCGAAAGGCAGAGGATAATGATGTTATGATGGCCATCATTGTGTCTCTCTAATAGTAAGTTACTTTTCTTGTCCACCATCTGCAGTTACCAAACTTGCACTTGGGCTAAGGAAGAACCTGATTAATTTTGGAATCGAAAACCTGAAAGGTCAGTTTGTGACTGAAAAAAATATAACTATTTCACCACAATAACTTAAGTTTTCCAACATCTACAGTTAACAGAATTTGTGGATGGATTGTAGTTCTCGTAAAGAAGAAGCCTATTGATTTTGGACTTAAAAGTTCAAAGGTCAAGGTCATCTGACTGACAAAAAAAAGAAAAATGGTTTCCATGCAAAAATGTTAGTTTTATGTCACAGACCTTTACCAAACTTTGTAGATGGCTTGCTCATGGGATTAAGATAAAGCATATCGATTTAGGGTCAGATATCAATTATCACATTGACTGTAGGAATAAAAATAATTTGGACAGTTTTCTGCCAGGTACCTTCATGAGTGTTTGTGGATAACTTAAATTTTGGGTAAGAAGGAAGCCTTTTGATTTCAGAAATTCAATGTCAAAGCCACCAAGAAGAGAAATTGTTTGTGCTTAATAATTTCAGTTGTAGACCAAGTACCTTCATCAAAGTTTGTGTGGTCTTGCACTTAAGAAATGAAAGGAGACTATTGATTTGGGGGTCAAAAGGTTTTAGATCAAGGTCATTATGGCTCAAAGAAAAATGGTTTTCTGCACATTAAGTTTAGTTCAAGACTCCATATCTTGACCTGAGACAACCATACTTGATGATTCCAGGATATTTATGGTAGTTGTTTCCTTGAAAACTGCAAGGCATCATCAGATTGGTAATTATATTGTTGAAGATTGGCATGACATCATCAGAATGGTAATTATATTGTTGAAGATTGGCAGGACATCATCAGAATGGTAGGTGTATCCTTGAAAACTGGCAAGACATAATCAGAATGGTAGTTGTATTGTTGAAGACTGGCAAGGAATCATCAGGAAGGTATTTATATTGTTGAAGATTGGCAAGACATCATCAGAATGGTAGTTATATTGTTGAAGACTGGCAAGGGATCATCAGGAAGGTAGTTATATTGTTGAAGATTGGCAAGACATAATCAGAATGGTAGTTGTATTGTTGAAGACTGGCAAGGAATCATCAGAGTAGTAAAATGGATATTTACTTCATCAGATCATTAGACTTTTATCCACATTCTTAACGCAATTTGCAGATCAATCAGCCAGTCAGAAAATACATTACATTCATAAATTTTAGAGTGCAGCAATACCATATATACTCGTACAAGTTGACGAGTCCAACTGCAAACAACATAGACCCTGATCTACTACCATATTATATGCTGGCAGATTATCAGGATCTGTGTTGTTCTAACAAACTGCTTACACCCAGATCTGCTGGTGCATTACTTGTCGGCAGATCTATGTGTAGCAGGCAGTTGGACTTGTAAGCAAGTACATATGGAACATTATTACGCTCAGGTGAAACCAATGACATGAATTAGATGACAGTATGTATATATATATATATATATATATATACTATTTTAAATGTATACTATGTAAATTTTACAGGAAGCATGATTTTACTTTTCTCATTGCATTTTCAGGTGCCAAACGTTTGGCAAGAAATGTTAAAGACATGACAGGTGTTGCCCCCTCCATGTTTTTCGTTGCCTGTTGGTATGTTGTATCACCACTCCTTATATTTGTAAGTATAACTGAGACCTATATTTGGCTCTACTGGTTATAGACCCGAAGAGCTTATATGATAGTCTGTTGTCCATCTTCCGTCCATCTTCCATCCACCTGTTAGCACAACTGTGTTACTGCTTTTCCTAAATTACTTAGAGGATTACAGTGAAACTTGACACACACATTTGCCCCATCATCTGGTTGGTTCTAGATGAAAGTGACTATCTTGATAATCCATTTATCACTACTCCTCCTGAATGGATGGTCATATCAACATGGGGTTTTCACTAAAACATTTTCTTATGATATAAGTTTATTTGTCCTAAATAAATATAGTGCCAGTCTGAAGTCCAATATAGCAACCATGGCAGCCATCTTGAAAGTTTTTGAAACTCCTACCAAACAGAAAGTTAAAGTTATCTCTGCTCATCTTGAATAGATGGTCATATAAACATGGGGTTTTACTTAAAAACTTCTTAGATGTTTTTTTTGTCCTAAATAAAAATAATGCCAATCTCAAGTTCAATATAGACACCATGGCAACCATCTTAAAAATATTTGCAACTCCTCCTGTACAGAAAGTTAAAGTTATCAAAACTCCTTCTGAATGGATGGTCATATCAACATGGAGTTTTCACTAAAAGACTTCTTATGATGTCTAGTTTGTCTTAAATAAAAATAGTGCCAATTTGAAGTCCAATATAGCCACCATGGCAGCCTTTTTAAAAATCTTCACAACTCCTCCCGAACAAAAGTTTATGTTATTGCTACTCCTCCTGAATGGATGGTCATATCAACATGGGGTTTTCACTAAAAGACTTCTTATGAAGTTTAGTTTGTTCTCAATAAAAGTAATGTCACTCTGAAGTCCAATATAGCCACCATTGCAATCTCTTGAAAATTTTTGCAGCCTCTCCCGAACAGAAAGTTATATTGACATCGGATTTTCACAAGAAGACTTCTTATGATGTCCAGTTGTTTGTAAGTGAACATGGTGCTGATCTGACATCCAGGACAGCTGCCACACAGCGGCCATCTTGAAAATCTTGTTATCACTACTCCTCATGAATGGATGAGGATTTCTAAAAGACTTGTGAGTGCTTGGTTCTAAATGAAAAATGGTATCAATCTGATATCCAGTACGACTGTCATGGCAGTCATCTGGAAAATCTTTTTGTGGTGTTGACTTGGTCCTAAATGAAAATGGTTTTGATCTTGTATCTAATATGGCTGCTACAGTTTCCAGCTTGGAAAATTTTGTTATCACTACTCCTGAATGAAGGGTCATATCATCATGGGTTTTCACTAAAGCCCTTTTATAATGTTTTGTGATCTTAAAATGGTGCCACTATGATGTCAAGTATATGGCCATCTTGAAAATCTTTTAGCTTCTTGTCTTAAAAGAAAGTTGTTTTGAAATGGGGGGAGGGGGTCATTATAAGAGTTCTTCTGGTGTCTGCATGATCCTACATGAAAATGACTAACCCTCAATATGACCTAAATGGTAGCTGTCTTGAAAATATTATCTCTTCTCCTAAGATTGATGTTATGTCAACATCAGGTTTTGAGCAAAAGGTTTGGTATTTAGTTGGTCCCAAATGAAAATTGTGTCAGTCATACATAGCTACCATCACAGCCGTCATGAAAATCTTGTCACTACACCCCCTTAGTGGATGATAATTGTGATGTGGGCTTCTCAAAACCAGCAGACCAAACCAGATTTGGCACAGAGCATCCTGGCATGAAGGCTGTCATATCTGTAGCAATCGTAAAATTGGTATTAATACTACTCAAAACAGTGAATTCATAGTACTATATCCGTAAAAAAAAAAAACAATTCATTGTACTGTAGCTGTAAAAACTGAATTCATAGTCCTGTAGCTGTAAAAACTGAATTCATAGTACTGTAGCTGTAAAAATTGAATTCATAGTACTGTAGCTGTAAAAATTGAATTCATTGTAGTGTGGATGTAACAACTGAATTCACAGTACTGTAGCTGTAAAAACTGAATTCATAGTACTGTAGCTGTAAAAACTGAATTCATAGTACTGTAGCTGTAAAAACTGCATTTATAGTACTGTGGCTGTAAAAACTGAATTCATAGTACTGTGGCTGTAAAAATTGAATTCATAGTACTGTAGCTGTAAAAACTGAATTCATAGTACTGTAGCTGTAAAAATTGAATTCATAGTACTGTAGTTGTAAAAACTGAATTCATAGTACTGTAGCTGTAAAAATTGAATTCATAGTACTGTAGCTGTAAAAACTGAATTCATAGTACTGTAGCTGTAAAAACTGAATTCATAGTACTGTAGCTGTAAAAACTGAATTCATAGTACTGTAGCTGTAAAAATTAAATTCATTGTAGTGTGGATGTAACAACTGAATTCATAGTACTGTAGCTGTAAAAACTGAATTCATAGTACTGTAGCTGTAAAAACTGAATTCATAGTACTGTAGCTGTAAAAATTGAATTCATAGTACTGTAGCTGTAAAAATTGAATTCATTGTAGTGTGGATGTAACAACTGAATTCATAGTACTGTAGCTGTAAAAACTGAACTCATAGTACTGTAGCTGTAAAAGCTGTGAATTCATTGTACTGTCGCTGTAAAAACTGAATTCATTGTACTGTAGATGTAAAAATTGAATTCATTGTAGTGTGGCTGTAAAAACTGAATTTATAGCACTGTAGCTGTAAAAACTGAATTCATTGTACTGTCGCTCTGAAAACTGAAATCATTGTACTGTAGCTGTAAAACCTGTGAATTTGTAATACTGAGCTGTAAATACTGGTTTCATATTACTGTGGCAGTAACAATGTAGCTGTAAAAATTGAAATTCATTGTACTACTGTAGCTGTAAAAACAGAATCCATTATGCTGTGGCAGTAAAACCTGAATTCATAGTACTCTAACTATAAAAACTGAATTCATTGTAGTGTGGTAGTAAACACTGAATTCATAGTACTGTAGCTGTAAAAACTAAATTCATAGCACTCGAGCCATAAAAACGGAATTGATTGTAGTGTGGCAGTAAAAACTGAATTCATAGTACTCTAGCTGTAAAAACTGAACTCATAGTACTGTAGCTGCAAATATGAAATTCATAATAATGTAGCTGTAAAAATTGAAATTCATTGTACTGTAGCAGTAAAAACTGAATCCATTATACTTTGGATGTAAAAACTGAATTCATAGTACTGTGGCTGTAAAAACTGAATTCATAGTACTGTGGCTGTAGAAACTGAATTCTTAGTACTGTAGCTGTAAAAACTGAATTCATAGTACTGTAGCTGTAAAAACTGAATTTATAGCACTCTAGCTGTAAAAACTGCATTTATAGTACTCTAGCTGTAAAAACTGCATTTATAGTACTGTGGCTGTAAAAACTGAATTCATAGTACTGTAGCTGTAAAAACTGAATTTATAGTACTCTAGCTGTAAAAACTGCATTTATAGTACTGTGGCTGTAAAAACTGAATTCATAGTACTGTAGCTGTAAAAACTGAATTTATAGTACTCTAGCTGTAAAAACTGCATTTATAGTACTGTGGCTGTAAAAACTGAATTCATAGTACTGTAGCTGTAAAAACTGAATTTATAGTACTGTGGCTGTAAAAACTGAATTCTTAGTACTGTAGCTGTAAAAACTGAATTCATAGTACTGTAGCTGTAAAAACTGAATTTATAGCACTCTAGCTGTAAAAACTGAATTTATAGTACTCTAGCTGTAAAAACTGCATTTATAGTACTGTGGCTGTAAAAACTGAATTCATAGTACTCTAGCTGTAAAAACTGAATTTATAGTACTCTAGCTGTAAAAACTGCATTTATAGTACTGTGGCTGTAAAAACTGAATTCATAGTACTGTAGCTGTAAAAACTGAATTTATAGTACTCTAGCTGTAAAAACTGAATTCATTGTACTATAGCTGTAAAAACTGAATTTATTGTACCGTAGCTTTAAAAACTGAATTCATAGTACAGTAGCTGTAAAAACTGAATTCATTGTACTGTAGCTGTAAAAACTTAATTCATTGTACTGTAGCTGTAAAAACTGAATTCATAGTACTGTAGCTGTAAAAACTGAATTCATTGTACTGTAGCTGTAAAAACTGAATTCATTGTACTATAGCTGTAAAAACTGAATTTATTGTACCGTAGCTTTAAAAACTGAATTCATAGTACCGTAGCTGTAAAAACTGAATTCATTGTACTGTAGCTGTAAAAACTGAATTAGTTGTATTGTTGCTGTCAAAACTAAATTCATTGTAGTGTGGATGTAAAAACTGAATTCATCTTACTGTAGCTGTAAAAACTGAATTCATTGTACTGTAGCTGTAAAAACTGAATTTATAGCACTGTAGCTGTACAATCTGAATTCATTGTACTGTAGCTGTAAAAACTGAATTCATAGTACTGTAGCTGTAAAAACTGAATTATTGTACTGTAGTTGTAAAAATGGCTTATTTGTAGGGCATCTGGATGTTTAGCCTGATCCAATACCAGCCATTCCAAGTGGATGGGTACATCTACCCCACCTGGGCAACTGCCTTGGGCTGGCTAATTGCATTGATGTCCATCCTTTGCATCCCTGCTTGTATGATTCATACCTTATGGCAAACAAAGGGAGACAGTCTCTGGCAGGTAAGAGAACATTACATACATGCCAACCTCACAGACAGTTGTGGGGTGGGTGGGGTTGTTGTAGACTCAAAGAGGTTTTGAGGTCCCAAGGTGTGCCATGTGATTAAAAAGTGGCATAGAATTGAGAATAAGTTATCTACACATAGCCTATAGAATTGAATGGAATTCAGGTTTGAATAAAAGAAAATGACATTTAGCACTTGCACAGAACAAAAGTCTTAATTAGATGCAGTCTTTCTGTTGTAAATAATTAAGTAGGACGTTTGAAGGTAATGCAGGTGTCATTTGTGTTCATCTTTGTATTCACTAGAGACTGGACAGTACTGTTATTCAAACTTCTTCAAAGATTTTGTTGACTTTTACTCAGCATAGAAAATGATCTTTCTGCATCTGCATTGCTTTGAGGCAGTGTTAGATATGCAGGTCTGAAAAATGATCTGTGATTGCAAATAGCAGATGTGCTCTACAGCAGAATTGCAAAGTACTTCATCTCTTGCAAAATGATCAGTCAGTGATTTTTTAAACATGTTAATTGCTTTTGGATTGAGCTCTGCATTCTAATGATCTTAATTATCAGTACAATTTAGCTGAAATTGGTTGCCAACATTACATATTTGCCAACCTCGAACAGAGTGTTGGGGTGTTTTTCAGATTCAAAAAGTGTTTAGAGCTGTCAAGGCAATTCAGTACATGGTTACAGGCATATATCATCTCAGTAAATAATGGTTTCTCTGTTTTAGTTGTTTGTTGGGTTTTTTTGCCGACTGAAAATTGTGTTTTTCGGGTTCAGAAGTTAAAAAAGTTTGTTTTTCTTGTGACACCTTATGTTGTGGCAGGTATGACATTAGTTTATTTTAGTGAAAGTTATATGATATGAAGCATGAGACTTTCCTACATGTCTTCAAGTTATCTAATTACTGATGGTCAAACAGGAGGGTTATCGCACCTAGTTATCTAAATACAGATGGTCAGATGGGAGGGTTATCACACCTAGTTATCTAATTACTGATGGTCAAACGGGAGGGTTATTGCACCTACTTATCTAATTACAGATGGTCAAACAGGAGGGTTATCACAGCTCATTATCTAATTACAGATGGTCAAACGGGAGGTTATCACACCTAGTTATCTAATTACTGATGGTCAAACGGGAGGGTTATCACACCTAGTTATCTAATTACTGATGGTCAAACAGGAGGGTTATCACACCTAGTTATCTAATTACTGATGGTCAAATGGGAGGGTTATCACACCTAGTTATCTAATTACTGATGGTCAAATGGGAGGGTTATCACCTAGTTATCTAATTACTGATGGTCAGATGGGAGGGTTATCACACCTAGTTATCTAATTACTGATGGTCAAATGGGAGGGTTATCACACCTAGTTATCTAATTACTGATGGTCAAATGGGAGGGTTATCACACCTAGTTATCTAATTACTGATGGTCAAATGGGAGGGTTATCACACCTAGTTATCTAATTACTGATGGTCAAACGGGAGGATTATCACACCTAGTTATCTAATTACTGAAGGTCAAACAGGAGGATTATCACACCTAGTTATCTAATTACTGATGGTCAAACGGGAGGATTATCACACCTAGTTATCTAATTACTGATGGTCAAATGGGAGGGTTATCACACCTAGTTATCTAATTACTGATGGTCAAACAGGAGGATTATCACACCTAGTTATCTAATTACTGATGGTCAAATGGGAGGATTATCACACCTAGTTACCTAATTACTGATGTTCAAATGGGAGGATTATCACACCTAGTTACCTAATTACTGATGGTCAAATGGGAGGGTTATCACACCTAGTTATCTAATTACTGATGGTCAAATGGGAGGGTTATCACACCTAGTTATCTAATTACTGAAGGTCAAATGGGAGGATTATCACACCTAGTTATCTAATTACTGATGGTCAAATGGGAGGATTATCACACCTAGTTATCTAATTACTGATGGTCAAATGGGAGGGTTATCACACTTAGTTATCTAATTACTGATGGTCAAATGGGAGGGTCATCAGTTTAGGCCTGATGTGAGTAGTTGCTTATGTTATGTATCATAGGACAACACGGGGGAAAATTTCTCACAAACCATCGACTTAAATATAAGAAATATATATATATTGACTTTGAGCCAAAATATCGAAGAAACCATCAATTCAGTTTTGCTGACATTATTTCAAGATGTTTATGTGATATGATGTAATTGTTGGTGGATTAAAAAAGATTTTCTTATGCAAACTACATGGGCTAGTTTTAGAGCTAAGTTTGGCAGGTCATCATTCTATTTCTTTGAGTTTCCATGTCAGTCTGAATTTCATGATGTATAATGTTAGTAATTACCATTATCAATGTTAGTAATTAATGCCATTAACACTCTGTTAGTAATTACCATTATCACTCTATGTTAGTATGTTTTTACTTTAGAAAGCTAGTATTGGACGTGCTTTTTATTTTATGATAATGTATAATGATTTTTTTAATTTATATACCTTAGTTATAGTGAACAATATGGGAGGTTTTTGGGGATATAGTAATAGCTACCAGAGGTTTAGGGGATGTAGAGATAGCTACAAGATGTATTGGGGATATAGCAATAACTACCAGAGGTTTAGGGGATGTAGAGATAGCTACAAGATGTATGGGGGATATAGCAATAGCTACCAAAAGTTTAGGGGATGTAGAGATAGCTACAAGATGTATGGGGGATATAGCAATAGCTACCAGAGGTTTAGGGGATGTAGAGGTAGCTACAAGATGTATGGGGGATATAGCAATAGCTACCAGAAGTTTAGGGGATGTAGAGATAGCTACAAGATGTATGGGGGATATAGCAATAGCTATATCCATCAGTCTGTAAACTTTTTCATTTCCATAACAGAATTCCCCAACCCTTGGAGGTATTTCAACCATAATTTTGTATATATATCTAGCAAGTCATGTTGAGATGCCTTTGGATACTTAGAATTTTCTGCATTCATTCTGTGTTTCTTTTTTGGCCATGGAAATGAAGTGGCATAGGTGATATATAAGTTAAGAGAGCTACCACAGGGTACTAGCAAAAGTAGTAGTATAAAAATGGAGAGTACTGGGCCACAGATCACTTGCATAATTAGTATAAAATTGAAAAAGGTAGACCAAAAGTTACTTTCAGCAGGAGTCTTTATGTAGTATAAGAAGGGGGATATGTCTTCTTTGACAATTCATCACTGTCTATTCTATTGACCTTTTGACATTTTGACTTTTGTCATTGTATATGCCACTGACCTGTCGACATGCTGACTCTTGTCACTGTATATTCCATTGACCTATCGACATTCTGATTCTTGTCACTGTATAATCCATTGACCTATCGACATTCCGACTCTTGTCACTGTGTACTTCATTGACCGATCGACATTCTGACTCTTGTCACTGTATATTTCATTGACCTATCGACATTCTGACTCTTGTCACTGTCTATTCCATTGACCTATCTACATTCTGACTCTTGTCACAGTCTATTTCATTGACCTATTGACCTTCTGACTCTTGTTACTGTCTATTTCATTGACCTATCGATGTTCTGACTCTTATCACTGTGTACTCCATTGACCTATTGACATTTTGACTCTTGTCACTGTATATTCCATTGACCTATCGACATTCTGACTCTTGTCACTGTGTATTCCATTGACCTATCGACATTCTGACTCTTGTCACTGTGTATTCCATTGACCTATCGACATTCTGACTCTTGTCACTGCATATTCCATTGACCTATCGACATTCAGACTCTTGTCACTGTGTATTCCATTGACCTATCGACACTCTAACTCTTGTCACTGTATATTCCATTGATCTATCGACATTTTGACTCTTGTCACTGTGTACTCCATTGACCTATCGACATTCTGACCCTTCTCACTGTATATTCCATTGACCTATCGACATTCTGACTCTTGTCACTGTATATTTCATTGATTCGACATTCTGACTGTTGTCACTGTATATTCCATTGACCTATTGACATTCTGACTCTTGTTACTGTCTATTTCATTGACCTATCAACATTTTGACTCTTGTCACTGTGTCCTCCATTGACCTATCGACATTTTGACTCTTGTCACTGTATGTCCTCCATTGACCTATCGACATTCTGACTCTTGTCACTGTATAATCCATTGACCTATCGACATTCTGACTCTTGTCACTGTATATTCCATTGACCTATTGACATTCTAACTCTTGTTACTGTATATTCCATTGACCTATCGACTATTTGACTCTTGTCACTGTATGTCCTCCATTGACCTATCAACATTCTGACTCTTGTTCCTGTATATTCCATTGACCTATTGACATTCTGACTCTTGTCACTGTATATTCCATTGACCTATCGACATTCTGACTCTTGTCACTGTATATTCCATTGACCTATCGACATTCTGACTCTTGTCACTTTATATTCCATTGACCTATCGACATTCTGACTCTTGTTACTGTATATTCCATTGACCTGTCGACATTCTGACTCTTGTTACTGTATACTCCATTGACCTATCAACATTCTGACTCTTGTTCCTGTATATTTCATTGACCTATCGACATTCTGACTCTTGTCACTGTATATTCCATTGACCTATCGACATTCTGACTCTTGTCACTGTGTATTCCATTGACCTATCGACTATTTGACTCTTGTCACTGTATGTCCTCCATTGACCTATCAACATTCTGACTCTTGTTCCTGTATATTCCATTGACCTATTGACATTCTGACTCTTTTCACTGTATATTCCATTGACCTATCGACATTCTGACTCTTGTTCCTGTATATTCCATTGACCTATCGACATTCTGACTCTTGTCACTGTATATCCATTGACCTATTGACATTCTGACTCTTTTCACTGTATATTCCATTGACATATCGACATTTTGACTCTTGTCACTGTATATTCCATTGACCTATCGACATTCTGATGCTTGTCACTGTATGTTCCATTGACCTATCGACATTCTGACTCTTTTCACTGTATATTCCATTGACCTATCGACATTCTGACTCTTTTCACTGTATATTCCATTGACCTATCGACATTCTGACTCTTGTTCCTGTATATTTCATTGACCTATGAACATTCTGACTCTTGTCACTGTATATTCCATTGACCTATCGACATTCTGACTCTTGTCACTGTCTATTCCATTGACCTATCGACATTCTGACTCTTGTCACTGTCTGTTCCATTGACCTATCGACTTTCCGACTCTTGTCACTGTGTACTCCATTGACCTATCCACATTCTGACTCTTGTCACTGTGTATTCCATTGACCTATCGACATTTTGACTCTTGTCACTGTGTACTTCATTGACTGATCGACATTCTGACTCTTGTCACTGTATATTTCATTGACCTATCTACATTCTGACTCTTGTCACTGTCTATTTCATTGACCTATCGACCTTCTGACTCTTGTTACTGTCTATTTCATTGACCTATCGATGTTTTGACTCTTGTCACTGTGTACTGCATTGACCTATCGACATTCTGACTCTTGTCACTGTGTATTGCATTGACCTATCGACATTCTGACTCTTGTCACTGTGTATTCCATTGACCTATCGACATTCTGACTCTTGTCACTGTGTATTCCATTGACCTATTGACATCTGACTCTTGTCACTGTATTCCAGTGACCTATCGACATTCTAACTCTTGTCACAGTATATTCCATTGATCTATCGACATTTTGACTCTTGTCACTGCGTACTCCATTGACCTAACGACATTCTGACTCTAGTCACTGTATATTCCATTGACCTTTCGACATTCTGACTCTTGTCACTGTATATTTCACTGACCTGTCGACATTCTGACTCTTGTCATTCTGACTCTTTTCACTGTATATTCCATTGACCTATCGACATTCTGACTCTTGTCACTGCATATTCCATTGACCTGTCGACAGTTGACTCTTGTCACTGTGTATTCCATTGCCCTGTCAACATTCTGACTCTTGTCACTGTGTATTCCATTGACCTATCGGCATTTTGACTCTTGTCACTGTGTATTGCATTGACCTATCGACATTTTGACTTTTGTCACTGTGTATTCCATTGACTTATCGACATTCTGACTCTTGTCACTGTGTATTCCAGTGAGCTATCGACATTCTGACTCTTGTCACTGTGTATTCCATTGACCTATCAACATTTTGACTCTTGTCACTGTGTACTCCATTGACCTATCGACATTCTGACTCTTGTTACTGTCTGTTTCAGTGACCTATCAACATTTTGACTCTTGTCACTGTATGTCCTCCATTGACCTATCGACATTCTGACTCTTGTCACTGTATTTTCCATTGACCTATCAACATTCTGATTCTTGTCACTGCATATTCCATTGCCCTATCGACATTCTGACTCTTTTCACTGTATATTTCATTGACCTATCAACATTCTGACTCTTTTCACTGTATATTCCATTGACCTATTGACATTCTGACTCTTGTCACTATATATTCCATTGACCTATCGACATTCTGACTCTTGTCACTGTATATTCCATTGACCTATCCACATTTGACTCTTGTCACTGTATATTCCATTGACCTATCGACATTCTGACTCTCGTCACTGTATATTCCATTGACCTATCTACATTTGACTCATCACTGTATATTCCATTGACCTATCGACATTCTGACTCTTGTCACTGTATATTCCATTGACCTATGGACATTTTGACTCTTGTCACTGTATATTCCATTGACCTATCGACATTCTGACTCTTGTCACTGTATATTTCATTGACCTATCGACATTCTGTCTCTTGTCCCTGTATATTCCATTCACCTATCCACATTCTGACTCTTGCCACTATATATTTCATTGACCTATTGACATTCTGACTCTTGTCACTATATATTTCATTGATCTATTGACATTCTGACTCTTGTCACCGTCTATTCCATTGACCTATCGACATTCTGACTCTTGTCATTGTATGTTCCATTGACCTGTTGCAGGCATATGCAACCTACAGTGTACGACATAATTTTATCCAGTTACATTTACATCATATGGTGTGGCCTTGAAAATCGATATACTTTCCATTGACCTATTGACCTAATAACTCTTGTCTCTGAATATTCCATTAACTTACCATGTATTCTCACTTTTAAGTTGATTAATTTGTAAGTTAAACCCCTCCCCAATTTTAAGGCTATAAAAAAAAAAAATTTCTCTTTGGCCTTCTCTAAGTAGGGTGTATTTTTCAAGTTAAGATTGAGTGGTCCAGATACTCATTTTTTTGATATACTATAATGTATATCATGTATGGCCCATGAACTTTACATTTTTGGGCCATGTGGCCTGTGGTGTTGAAGTTGCTGGACCAGCCTGAGATCGATACATATTTGAAAAATAATAATAGAACCAGTTTCAAATACAATTATATTATTGAGTGGAAAGGCACAATAAATTGACAAGTTACAATTTTTGTCGTAATTAAATCTATTCAGATCCATAATGCTTGACATTTTAATTCCATTCACATATGATAAATCCGTGAATTCAGTTACAGATCATGCCAGTATAAACATAGTTCAGAGTGATCCAATTTACAATATCCCATGGTATGATAATTCCACACATCTTGCAAATAAACAATGAAAATTAAGTCCATGTTTTGTATATTCATAGTATCCTATAATGTCAATACCTAATGTCATCTGCTACAAAGTCCAAGAATTCACCTTCATTGTCTGATATTGTTCAGAAATCCTCCATCATCATCTAGTCATTGTAAATCATCATGTCTAGTCATTGTAAATATCATCTGACTCAATTTCCTTGGCTTCACAGTCATATGTGTGTGCCTGTGTAGAAAGTCATCTTAGGCTTTGTAAGTAACACTCTGATCATACAGTCAGTGTATACTATTAAAGGTTGCATCTGAACTTGTGTCAGTTGTGTGGCAAGATAGCAGGGAATTCAAATAACCACACTCTGTTACCCAGCACTGGGCAAGTATCTAACTCGCAGCTCAATCATAGGGTTGTCACATGATCAGATGAAGATGGTGCTGCCTCTACAAGCTAAAAGTGATTAAGGTCAAACATTCACTGGACCCTGCTTTACTCTTAACAAGTACTTTGTACTAAATTTGTGGTATGATCAGAAAGGATTGTCAACTTGAACACAGAGTGAGTGCTGCCTTTAGAAGTCAAGGGCTTGTCAGGTCATGCATACATTCAGAAAACTTGGGAAATATCACTTGGGATAAAAATCTTGCTTATGGAAAATGAAAATACAACATAAATCAAAACTTTTATTGCATCAAACAGTGTTTGTTCAGAAAAACACAATATTAATACAAATACAGGTTGTTAAGACTCACATGAAAATGGAAGCAACATACTAGTAAGTAATGGTAAACAACATCGATGGATACTTCACTTTGCTGTGGGTAGTATCTCATTTACTCATAGTATTTTAAAATCCAAATAACTTACATATAAGTAATGTTTAATGAATGCTGTCATGAAACAGATAAACACAGTGTGTACAAGTGAGTATATACGGTTTTAAGATGCTGAGTCTGTGTCACCATATATTCCATTGATCTGTCAACATGCTGACTCGTCTGTATATTCCATTGATCTGTCAGCATGCTGACTCATGTCACTGTATATTCCAATGTCTTGTCAACATACTGACTTATATGACAGGGCCTGGAGTGGCCGAGTGGTCTAAAGCACTCACCATTACAGATCACTGCCATCTCACCCCTGTCTGCATAGGTTCGAGTCTCTGGCTCAGCCAATGTGGGTATGTGAGAAAGTTTGCCAGTAGCTTCTCGTGGCTTGGTGATTCTTTCCAGGTTCTTCCTCCATCATTTATACTGGCTGCTATGTATAGCCTATCTTGTGCTGAAACATGGCGTTAAATCCTACAACAACAAGAACAACAACAACTGTCTTGTATGACACTATATTCCATGACTCTTGTCACTGTATATTCCACTGACATATCAACATGCAGATGCTTGTCATTTTATATTTTACGTTGACCTATCAACATGCTGATTCATCATTGTATATTCCATTGACCTATCAACATGCTGACTTTTGTCATAGTACATACCATTGTCCTATGACATGCTGACTCTTGTCAAAGTACATTCCATTGCCCTGTGACATGCTAAATCTTTCCACAGTACATTCCACTGTCCTATGACATGCTGGCTATTGTCACTGTGCTTTCCATTGTCAAATGAAATGCTGACTTTTGTCACAGTACATTCCATTGTCCTTCAGCATGCTGGCTGTTGTTACTGTACATTCCATTATCCTATGACATGCTGACTCAAGTCACAGTACAATCCATTTTTTTTTGGCATGCTAACTATTGTCACTGTACTTTCCATTCTCTTATGATATGTTGACTCTTATAACAGTACATCCCATTGTCCTATGACATGCTGGCTATTGTCACTGTACTTTCCATTGTCCAATGACATGCCAGCTATTGTCACCGTACATTCCATTGTCCTGTGACATGCCAGCTATTGTCACTGTACATTCCATTGTCCTGTGACATTCCAGCTATTGTCACTGTACATTCCATTGTCCTGTGACATGCCAGCTATTGTCACTGTACATTCCATTGTCCTATGACATGCCGGCTATTGTCACTACATTCCATTGTCCTATGACATGCTGGCTATTGTCACTGTACATTCCATTGTCCTATGACATGCTTTGCCTACTCATAAGCATATATTAATTTCTTTATTTTGTTGTAAAATAAATTTCATAACACAATGTCAAAGACTGTACAATTATTATTTCACATGGGGCAAAAAATATAAAGTTATTGTTAGATTAATTTGTTCATATTATATAGCAAATTTTCCAGGTGTTAGGATGCAGTTAAGATGGACTCATGCAACGAGGGCTAGTGTGTGGCTTCTAGTCAAATTAGCAAATACTCCACTGGTATCACTGATCATAGTAATTGACTGATAGTTATCACTGTAGTCCATTGGTATTGCTGATCCTAGTATTTGACTATACTTGTTGATAGGTGAATTTATTATAACTTTGAATTCCTTGCCTTGTCTCATGTCAAGAGGAGTACTGAATAGATGCATAACAACAGTATGTCCATACCTGACCATTTTTGTCGCTAACATTGACATATTGTCCCTGCTATATTTGAAGACCAAAAATGAATGGGAGATAAGAAAACAGACTACAGTTATTGTACCTGCTTGTGTGTTATGTGTGGCTAGTTTTTTTACCTGCTTGAGTGTTATGCGTGGCTAATTATTGTACCTGCTTGTGTATCATGTGAGGCTAGTTATTGTACAGGCTTGTGTGTTATGTGTGGCTAGTTATTTTACCTGCTTGTGTGTTATGCATGGCTAATTATTGTACAGGCT
This sequence comes from Megalonaias nervosa, assembly GCA_016617855.1. NCBI lineage: Eukaryota > Metazoa > Mollusca > Bivalvia > Unionida > Unionidae > Megalonaias > Megalonaias nervosa. Next base: position 79,877 of record JAECUM010012882.1, read on the forward strand.
TGTGTATCATGTGTGGCTAGTTATTTTACCTGCTTGTGTATTATATGTGGCTAGTTATTGTACAGGCTTGTGTGTTATGTGTGGCTAGTTATTGTACAAGCTTGTGTGTTATGTGAGACAGAAATATGCCTTGAATGTATGTCTTTGTGGTAATGTACAGAAAATCATATATTTTGTTGACTGGAAATAGTTTTGCAGAAAGGAAGCCACATTTGGTCTACCTTGGCTATTTGAATTATTGACTTTACTGTAGTTATGAATCAAAAAATAGTTTGATGCATTCATAACTTTTTGATTAGTTCTTGCGTTATAACTAGCCAAGATGGTGCAAATGGTAGCTATTAGCATAGTATAATCTGGTGGTAATAGACACTATAGAAGATGGAAGGTTGCAAAAACAAACTTGCGGAATAAGACATGATAAAAAAATAATTTTTCTTTCAGAAATTGAAACACAGCGTGAAATCCCCTATGCCAAGTCCACTGGAGAATCACATATTTTCACTTCATGGTGGAGATGCTGTCATACCTGATGTAATCCTTTTGAAGAATCCTGACGGTCATCATGATTTTGAGGACACAGTCTTTATTTCAGATAGTAAACATGCAGAACCAATGCATGTTGACGTAGAAACATACCAGATTAAAGAACTGCATCCTGGTTATGCTTCTAAAAAGGATGAGTCAGCTAGAGTGAATCTTCTTAGTTATAAAGAAAATGGATATGATAAAGTATGATACAAGAGTGACTATATTTGTTTTAAAATGGATAATTGGTTTCATATGTCCCATGCACAGTTGAAGTATTTCGTGCTCTTTATCGCATTAATAAAATGTTCATGAAGAAGTTCAATGTTTATTCTTATGTAGGACAGATGGGTTCTCAATCACAGCTATAATTCAAGGAAAGTTGCTTGCAGCCTAGAAAGAGCATTCATTTATTTCATTATATCCACCATTGTTTAATGCAACAGTAGATAAAAGTGTGCACTGTCAGATGAACCATGGCATAATACACCAGTAGATAAGGGCGTACACATTTAACAGGAGTAGAATAAACAGTACAGACCTAACCTGGCTGTGCATTTTGTGTTGAAAGATTGTGTCCATGATATTTACTGCTGACTGTACAGTATATGTTGGTAGATCAGGTTCATGATGTTTACTGCTGGCTGTACAGTATATGTTGGTAGATCAGGTCCATGATGTTTACTGCTGTCTGTACGCTATATGTTGATAGATCAGGTCCATGATGTTTACTGCTGGCTGTACAGTATATGTTGGTAGATCAGGTCCATGATGTTTACTGCTGGCTGTACACTATATGTTGATAGATCAGGTCCATTATGTTTACTGTTGGCTGTACACTATATGTTGATAGATCAGGTCAATGATGTTTACTGTTGGCTGTACACTATATGTTTGTAGATCCATGCTATTTACTGCTAGTTTGTGTGTTATATGATGGTAGATCAGGTCCGTGTTGTTTATTGGTGACTTACATTGTATGTTGGTAGATCATGTCCATGATGCTTACTGTTGACAGTACACTCTATTTTGGTAGATCAGGTCCATGATGTTTACTCTACATTATGTGTTGGTAGATTGGGTCCATGCTATTTTCTGTGGCTGTTTATTGTATACTGGTATGTATGGTTTTGTATTCATATGAATAATATGAATTCATGGGATTTTTTTTTTCATTTGATGCAATAATCAGTCAAATGTAGTGGATTTTACCTCAACTTTAATCAGTATGCAAGTTGAAAAATCAATCAAAATAATGAGAAAGAAAATGTAGTTTATTTTTTTATCTATTTATACATTGCCTTTATTATTGTCAGAGTCATTCCTTTTATATGGAAAGGTTGATATCTTGAATATGACTTTGTTGTATTATTAGACCCAGAAGAAAATTTTATCAATTTGCCATCTCACTTGCCCTTTTTGCTGTGTTGTCACTGAAACTTTATTCAATGAAACATGGTTACTTTAAAATTAACAGTTTTGGTTGTCTATAAAAATATTTCATTGTGCATGCGTATGTACGTTTGTGTTAAAAAAGAAAGAGCAAGACCACATGTATGTTAATTTATTGCTGAAGTCCATAATGGCATACTTGTGATTTTTGTGCACCATAAAGGCAGATTGTACCATGCTATGATGTCTGTCCATCCATTTTTACCCTATTTTGGGCAGAGTGTACCATGTTATAATGTCTGTCCATCCATTTTTTACCCTATTTTGGGCAGAGTGTACCATGTTAAGATGTCTGTCCATCAATCTCTGCTCAGTTTTGGCAATTATGGTAGCACATTTGGTAGAGCAATGGGCTCCTAATTTGAGGGTCACAGGTTTGATACCCACCCAGGCTATCCCAGGTTAGCTGCCATAGTGTGTCCTTGGGAAATGTACTTGACTTGTATTTCCTCAGCATGGTGTAGCCAGTAATGTGATAAAAGTGGAGTTAAAACCAACAAACCAAACAAAAGCTCTTCCCTATTTTGTTTATACACAGTAATTGAGTTCTTCACCATCAACTATCCCCAGGCTTTGGGTAAGAATAGGCCTATTGATTTTGATGCCAAAAAGTCAAAACAAAAATAGTTTCTGTATAATTATATTTATGCAACATCACAGATCTGGACTTGGAAGCCTGTCAATATTGGAGTCAAAAGATTAAAGGTTAAGGTCAATGCAGCTGAAAGACAAACATAGTTTCTGCATGATAACTTAGTTATAAAGTGCAGACCTGGACTCAGCTTTGTGGATGACTTGCACTTGGCACGAGGTAGAAACCTATTGGTCAAAGGTCAAGGTCATTGGCTGAAAATGCCTACATCGAGAATGATTAAATATGGGGCAGGTACCATTCACAGTACTCTTGCTGTGAGCATGTATTTAATATCTCATTATCTCCATGGTTTACCCATCATCAGTCCATCTGTCCGTAATTCTATCTCATAAAAATCTGCTAGGTCTAAATTCACTAAGACTATGGCATACCTCCTGAGGGGTCAGTCTTAACCAGAGTGCTTACCTTACTCGTATCCACGGATCGTGGAATATGTTCTTGTAAAGTATATCAACTTTCACTCTGAGAGTGATTTATTTTTAGACTTTTTGAAAGGATGTGGTTTATATATATATAAAAAAATTGATCCTATATTTTAAGAATTTTATATTTTTTGCCTTTATCTTTTGATTTATATACCTTCTAAAGAATGTTAACATCTTTAACATTTATTATTTTTCTTGTTGAACTACATGTTTATGTTTTTTTCAGAGGGTTTAAATTTCAGTTTTGTTACAATTTTTAGCTTGACTCATCATAAATCAGAAGAGCTTCTGTTATCTGTTGTCCCTTCAACAATTAGCACAAGTTTGTTATCACTACTCCAAATAAATAACTTGTAGGATTGCACTGAAACTTTACACACATCATCATGGTGCTACGCAGACGTCCATTATGGCCACTACAGTGGCCATCTTTAAAATCTTGTTATCATTATTTTACCTGAATGGATGGTTATATCAACATGGGGTTTTCACTAAAAGACTTGTGATGTTTGGTTGATCCTAAATGAAAATGGTGCCAGTCTGACGTCTGATATTGCCACCATGGTAGCCTTCTTGAAAATCTTGATTTTGTTACTTCTTCTGAATAGCTTGTTATATCACATGGGATTTTCACCAAAATATTCTGAATGCATGGTCATTATCAATATGGGGTTTTCCCTAAATGACTTCTTATGATGTCTAGTTGGTCCTAAATGAAAGCGGTGTCAATCGGACAACCAGTATTTCCGCCATGTCAGCCATCTTGAAAATTTTGTTATTGTTACTCCTTCTGAATAGATGGTCATACCAGCACATCTTATTGTGTCTACTCTATGCTAAATGACAAGGGTGCTGATCTGATATTCAGTATGGCCACCATAGCAACCATCTTGAAAATCTTGTTTTTGCCACTTCGGAATGATGGTTGTATAACTGAAGTTTTCACTAAGACTTCCAGCTGGTTCTAAATAAAATTGACGCTAATCTGACATTCAATATAGACACCATCTTGAAAATCTTGATATCACAACCCAACTTGAACAGAAAGTTGTATTGATGTGGGGTTTTCACCAGAAGGCTTCTTATGATGCCCAGTTGATCATAAATGAAATTGTGCCAATATGACGTCCAGTATGTCCATCACATCACTATTAAAACTCTTGTTCCTGAAAGTCATATCTTGAATATTATCTCTCCTACTCTCCAAGTTGATTGCTGTATCATCATGGAGTTTTCCCTGGAAGACTTGTCATGATACCTAGTTGGTCCTAAATGAAAATGGTGCCAGATGTGAATCCAGTATGGCAGCCATGACAGCTGTTTTAAAATTCTTGTTGTCACTATTCCCCCTGAATGGATGATCATTATGACATGGGGTTTTTACCAAAAGACTTCAAATGATTTTTGTCCAAAATGTAAACAGTGCCAAGCTGACATCCAATATGTCCACTACAGCAGCTAATTTGAAAATCTAGTTATAGCTGAAGAATATTAGAAATGGTTTCAACACTCAACAATTAAAAGGAAGAAATGGTCATATCTTAAATTCCTGGAAATTCTTTTTGCCCAGTAGAGTTTCAGTCCCTTCAAGGGACTCTTATCATTATATTTTTACCTCACCTGTATGAAGTAGAAATAAGCATTTGTACTTCACCCCATCCCACCCCTGTGTCAGGTTTTGCACAGATACAGGGGTATACATATGTACCGCTCACTGAATGTCAACCATTCTTTTTTGGCAGCAGTTTGGAGTGGATTTGATTGCACCATCCCCCACAGGGGAGGGGGATAAATGATTAAAATTTATACATTCATGGACATTAGTTGAACATCCTTGGATAAATTTTTTAATGTATTGTATTTTGTACATTTTGAATACTGTTCTTCCTGGAATCATGAAAATTAATGAAGGTATGCATCTTGATAAGTACTACATAAGTGATGGTCACTGACCTATTTCACACATCGCTGACTTTGGTTACTTTGTGTGGTTTATTTCACAAGCATGAAAAGAGTCACTAAACTATATTATTGTACATATCTCTGTTAGTACCATACTCTTAATACAGAGAAAGATAAATGTGACCTATATTTCACATTTAAATTGTTAGGTTAAGTTTTTGGATTTAGCTCATGACCATTTAGGTTTTTTTGTACCCTTTACATATACTGTTATTACCAGATTCATGAAAGTTTGTGAGGGGATGCATTTTGATGATGACTGCCTTCATCACAGATGTAGGTCAGCGATTTATATTTCACATTTCACTGACTTTGAGAGAATTTTATGTTTTAATTTTATTTCTCGAGCTCTTTTTATGCTAGAATTGTCAAACTTGATGATTGTTTACATCTATTTATGCCACACACCCCTTACCACAAAATTATTCACTGTCAGTTATTGTATATTTCACATTTTCTGGCCTAAGTTAAGTTTTTATGCTAGAATTATCAAACTAGACAATTGTTTACATGTCTATTAAGGCTACACACCCCTTACCACAAAAATATTCACTGTGATTGTATATTTCACATTTTACTGGCCTAAGTTAAGTTTTAATGTTAACTCATAATCATGCTGGTTTAATTTTTAAGCAACCTGTATACATACTGTTATACTAATATTCAAGAAATTTGGCAAGGGGTTGTATCTTCATGAGTGCAATAACCTAACCACAAAAGTAGGTGATTGTATACATCTCTTTTAGTACTACACCCATACAAGAAAGATCACTGTGATCTTTATTTCACATTTTATTGACTAAGGTTAAGTTGTTGCATTTAGCTCATGACCAGTTAGATTTTTGGCTCTATGCACATTATAAAATCATGAAACTTGGTGATGCATTTTTAATAACACTCCTCCCTTATTTCAGTAGTAGGTCAGTATAACTCACATTTTATGCTTCAGTTCCTTGGGTTAAATTTATTTTGAATTTGATATTCATTTCTTAGATATTGTTCATTCTGTAAATTATGAAAATGATGATGGGTATCTCTTCTACTACCCCTGCACCAAGTGGCTCATTGTGACCTATATTTAATTTTTTGCTGGCATTGGTATGTTACACTCTGCAGGTTAACTTTATTGTGCATGTGAATGATTATAGGATTTAGGTGAGTGGACTGCGTGCTGGATGTTTTTCATGTGAGACCTCACCTGTAGTAGTTAATGGAGGTAATTACTGATGCATGAACTATACACTGCTGGCTGTCACTCCAAGGTTACTTGAAGCCTTTGACCTTCACCCAGTAATATCAGGGTTCTAGTGATGGACAATGGTAATTGCTTTTCAAGCATATTTAAATGATTTATAAACATTTATACCAAAAACATTACTTTGGTTTGTATCATCTTATTACTTGTATATATGATTTTAAAAATTGTTCTTTTTTTATTCTTTTACATCTTTTATGCCCTCTCACAGTGGGTAGAGAGATAGGTAGATTAGTGGATAGGTAGATAGGTGGGTGAGTGGGTAGGTAGGTAGGTGGGTGAGTGGGTAAGGTGTTTAGGCATGGAGGTAGTTTCAGAATATGCCTGCACATACCATGTGATTCCTTGGTGTGTGTGTGTGTGTGTGTGTGTGTGTGTGTGTGTGTGTGTGTGTGTGTGCATTTAAAGGTGTGGGGATTTGCCATTGTGATCCAATGATTTTAGTTTGATTTTATTTTGTTCAACTTTTTGAATAAATTTTCTGCACTTTCACCAAAAATGTGTCATTTTAGTTAATGGTTAATGAAACTTGGGGACAGCTGCACTTACAACAGGTACCTAGCACTCTGATATTAATGACTTTTTGTATTGAGATAAATATATTCATTTTATTTAACATTTCAAATTGTGAGGACTCTCACAGAGAAAACCCCCATTTAAGCAATAATAAAATCACATATGGCAAAAGGAGTGCCTGCTAAAGTGCATTATAGCTAAAACTTGCAGTGATCTTCATTGATTTTCAGTGTCTTTCTCAAGTGCAGTAATTTTTTGAGGACAGTAATAAGTTATTTGCATAGATTATTTTACATTGAATTTTTTTGAAAACGATTGCACTGAATCAACATTTGAAACAAAATGCACTTAAAGTTTGTTTCATTGGCTGACACATCAACAAAGAATAAAAATTAAGGGTTTTTTTTCACCTTAATAAGTGTCCATGCATTCAAACAGCTGCCATTAGGTATAGTACAATATGTTATGATAATGTCCATCCATCCATCTTTTTCTTACTAATTTCCTTTCTGCACAGATGGCTTGTACTTGGGGTAAAGACAAACCTTATCAAATTTGGGATCAAATACTGAAATGTTTGGGTCAGTGTGACTGAAAGAAAGAAAAATTGTTTGTTTCCATGCAATAACCTGAGTTCACCAACAACTTGCACTTGGTTCATGGAAGAATCCTATCAGTATCAGAGTGAAAAGGTCATGGGTCAAGGTCACTGACCCAAAAAAAATCTTAACCAGTCCATAACTTGAATTCTCCATCATCTGCTGTTGGTAATTTTTGTTGCTGTTAGCATATTGATTTTTAGGTCGTGGTCACCATGACTGCAACAATAAAATTAATTCTGCATCATGTACCTAGAAAATAATTTGTGTTTGCACTTAAGAAAACAGCCTGTCGATTTGGGGGTCAAAAAGTCAAAGGTCATTGTCACTGTTACCAAAAGAAGAAATGAGGTTTCTGCATACTAATAATATTTGTCTGCATAGAGGACCGGGCAGGCATATAATGTGTCTTTTATGATACTCTTTGTTTCTATAGTAACCACATTTAGTGATATTCCTGTTTATGCCCAAAATGCCCATCATACATTTAAATTCTGCCTAATTATATTGAAGGGTTCAGTGGACTTGATGCAGAAAAGAAAGGTTCACTGGACTGGATCCAAATCTGAATTGAATTTTATGGAGTTACAACCCTTAGAAGTGTCCTTGTAATATGAATTCTGCTTTTACTCAACTTTTAAAGGACATTGTGGATTTAAATACAATTTGTTATTAAGTTTTATCTTGAAAATGTTGGTAAAGTTCAGTTTTGATCTATTTATGCTGAAATTAGACTGATGGCTCTTGTTTGACTTGAAAGATTGCCTTCCTTTATGAATTCTGTTGCTGCTGAGTAACTTTTAAAGGACTTAATGGATTGAAAAATAATTTGGCGTAAGGATCTAATAAAAAAATCTAGGTGCATAGATTTTTATCAATTTATGTCAAATTTATAGCTACAGACCCTATTTGCATTGCACATTTAATTTCCAAATACATCTTATATTTTCAAGATAACCAACCGTTGAAACATTGTAAAAACCTAACTTGCAAGGTTTCAAGATAAATGATATGAAATGCCATAAACAGTGTGTATTACATCACAGTTTTCTGCAGTTGAATGTAGATATACTCAAGTGTTACTGTTTATTCCCAACAAAACAAGATTTCTCTTTTCAAAATGTAGGGACATTTAATTGTGAAACAACAACCATCAATGTCTTGGTGGGATATGTTTAAATTTTTAATTACATTTAACTTTACACTTAATAATTCTAGAGGCATTTGAGCTGAAGGGATACAATCACTCTAAGGTGTGTCGCAAACCATTTGGGTGGGAGACATCCTGCCTTTAAGGTCAAGGTCATGAGTCAATATTTTAGGTTTAAGGCACTTGGCAGCTGTTTTAGATAAATAGCGTTACGTGTAGGCTCGTACAAAAGTAACAAAAGAAAAGAGTGAAGCCAACAAGCTTTGTAAATTTTAACAAAATAATTTATTTCCCCAGAAAACAAAATAAAAATGTGAAATAGGACTTAAGGTTTGTGAATATAATCCAAAATTTTATCCAAGAATTGAAAAATATAAGTCCTGTCACTAAACAGTTCTAATTGAATCCAAGTTCGAATCTCGATGAAGTTCCAATATGGAAGGCAATGACGTCAGATGAGGTTGTTGTACTGATGGCAACAGTTCCTCATTGAATCACAATTTATAATGTTCTGTTTAGAATTCCAGAATAAATTTCCACTAAATGTCTTTGTCCCAGAATTTTTATAAAGAAAAGCACTTGTGTTGTTTTCCAGAGAATATAAATTATTAAATCCCCAAAAATATATGAACTTTAAAACAAAATGGCATCAACGTCAAAACACCTTGAGCTCTTAAAGGTGTAGGAATACGACTGATAAATCTACTTGAAAATGTCTGTTTTAACCAAGATTTTAGATCACATGATGGCTCACGTGACGGGGCTAAGTGATCACTAATTTGAACAGCGCAGCAACAAAAAAAAAGTCCATTTTACACGTAGGCCAAAATGCCCTAGCTAAGAATCAGATTTTCACACTGGAAATAAATGAAAAAGAAAGGCTGTTTACAACTTAGATAACACGTGGGCCGAACATGACCTTGGTAACAGCCAATCGTTTTCATTCAATGTTTACAAATGTCTCAACCAAGGTGAGCTAAAAATAGTGATAAAGCAACCTTTACATTCCAATTAGGTCAAAACGGAGAAGTGGATTTTCTGAAAAAAGTTTCAAGTACAGTGAAAATTATCATTACAGTAAAATGTAATGAAACAAAAATAAAATAAAAAGAAAGAATTTAAATTGAACACACAAGTAATTAAATTACATATATGTAACACTTCCCCCATAAAGAAAAAGAAAGATTTATGTAATGAAAAGCTTTCTTTTTACCATATGTAAATTATACATGAGGTAAAACAAAATTACATAAGAAAACTCTTATGAATTGTACAAAGTGTACATGAAATAATAATTCAATACACGGGAAAGTGCATCTGCAATCAAATTGTCTTTTCCTTTGATGTGCCTGATGTCAAGGTTATATTTTTGTAAAAACAAACTCCACCTTAATAATCTTTGGTTTTTATTTTTCATCTTGTCGATGAAAGTAAAGGGGTTGTGAGCACTAAACATAATAACCAGAGAACGAGCTGAATTAATGTAAACTTCAAAATGCTGTAATGCCAATATTAAAGCCAAACATTCCTTCTCGATTGTTGAGTAATTTCTTTGGTACTTATTTAATTTCTTAGAGAAATAGCACACTGGGTGATCAACACAATTTCTATCTTCTTGAATCAATACTGCTCCAACCCCAACATCACTTGCATCCACAGATAATTTAAAAGATTGACTGAAATTTGGAGCTGTAAGAACCGGTGCACTTTTGAGCATGGCTTTTAACCTATCAAAAGCCTCCTGATATTTTTCAGTCCAAAGAAACTTGTTTTTCTTACTTAACAAGTTTGTCAGGGGTTCAGCAATATTAGAAAATTTGTAAAAAAAATTTCCGATAGCATCCAGCCATACCCAAAAATCGCATCAGCTGCTTTTTACTGACAGGCACAGGGAAATCAGAGATAGCCTTGACTTTAGCATCTATAGGTTTAACTTGACCATGTCCCACAATATGTCCTAGAAAAGTTACACAAGCACGGCAAAACTCACTTTTAGATAAATTGATTGTCAAATTTGCATCAGTGAGTCTGTCAAAGAATTTCTCAATCATGGCTAGATGTTCTTTCCAGGTGTCGTTGTAGATGATGACATCATCGATGTAAGCATCACAATTATCTAGACCAGAGGTAATCATATTCATCAGGTGTTGAAAAGTATTTGTGGAATCCTTCATCCCGAACGGCATTACTTTATATTGTTAGAATCCATCTGGAGTCACAAATGCCGAAATTTCCTTTTTCAAGTATTTCTGTTTGAGAGGGTTCATCCTGTATGGGTGTTGTTTCACAGGTTTAGAATTCACAATTTCAACGTCATGAAAAATTTTGTTTGTCCTCGTAGGAATATCTGGAAACAACTGCTCATATTTGAAAAATAACTGTTTATGTTCATTCCTTTCTTGTTGTTGCAAATGTAAAAGTTTCTGGTCCAGATTTTTCATAATTTCCGAATTCCGAAGATTTGTTGCTCCAAGATCAACAGAGTTCGATTGAATTTCTTCACTTAAATCCTCAGTTTGTTGGACAGGTACAACTAAATTAATTGCATGATTTACCTGGCTATCTCTCTCAATATACTAGTACTCCATTAATTTATTTAGATCAGAGCACTATTATTTTAATTTAACTCCTTCATTTTCCACTTAACTTTGTAAGGGCTGTAAAATCTAATTCGAAGAAAATTTTGAAGAATGAGCAAGAGAGAATGAACTCTATTAAAAGACTCAGAACCTCTCTCAATTAAAGTTCTGTGAAACCATAATTTCACTTTTGACTTGAATTGTGGAGTGCCAAATTCAAACATAACAAGCTGGAAAATTCCAGACATAAAATTTGACCCTTGATCCGACTGAACAGATTTGGGAAGGCCAAACTGAGTAAAAACCTTTATCAAAGCTTTAACTATAGTTTTGGTTTTAACATTCCTCAAAGGAATTGCCTCTGGGAATCTTGTTGACGCACACATTATGGTCAACAAATATTGGTTGCCTGACTTGGTCTTTGGTAAGGACCAACACAATCTACCATAATTCTGCTAAATGGTCCGTCAAATGCAGGAATAGGTTGCAGATGAGCCTTAGGTATCTTCTGATTGGGTTTTCCTACCGTATGACAAGATCTACAAAATTTACAAACATCACTTTTGATTTTTGGCCAATAAAAGTGAGTCAAGATCTTGTGATAAGTTTTATTTATCCCTCAATGACCAGCCAAAGGAGTTTCATGGGCCAAACTAAGTATTTCCTGTCTGTAAGATTTTGGAACTACAGTCTGATAGTTCACTGACCACTCGTCACTAGCAGGTACCTCGGGAGATCTCCATTTTCTCATAAGAATTCCATTTTTAATGAAATAACAGACAGGTACTTCAGTGGCTTCAGTTTCACTAATGGCCCTCTGAAACAAACAGGAGATCTCAGGATCTTTTTCCTGTTCGACGACAAGTGATTGTCGTTTGTCAGCCTGATTAGATAAAAGAGAATGAGTAGTTTAAAGAGGATCACTGTGATCAATACCTTTTGATTAATCCAAACAAGGAGTAAAAGTGACCTCATCAAAACCCTGACCAATACATGTGTCGGCTATAGGAATATTTTCCTTATCAAAATCATTCTCAAGAGCTTTCTTGGCCATAGCTCTGGTAACTGCACAAGCTGGGTATAAATCAGGGTATTCTTTTTCAATAGGATCAACCTTCTGATCCAAAGAAGGCTTGTCAGTTACAAGTGGATTAACCACAACCTTGTCTCCAGCTAGGTCGTTGCCTAGTAACAAATGCATGCCCTCAACGGGTAGGTTAGACACGATACCGACTGTCACAGGCCCTGAAACTAAGTCTGATGACAAATTTACAGACTGGAGAGGAACATTAAGAAAGCCGCACTCTACTCACTGAATGAGAACACTCTCATTAGAACAGGACTTCTTAGAAAAAGACAAAGTACCTGATAATAAAAGACTGAGAAGCTCCTGTATCCCTTAAAATTTTAATAGGGATAGCATTGGCCAAATCACCTGAGAGTGATATAGAACCCTTCGACATGAATGGTTCATAATTCTCCATAATAAAATCAGACGGGGGTTTTTGAGACCCAACAAATGTATTGTTTTCAATACATGATCGTGACCTTGACCTCTTAGAAATAAGAGCATTTGGGATAGGTCTATCTTGATTCTGATGCTTATATTTCAATTTGAAGCAATCAGAAATGACGTGTCCTTTTTTCTTGCAATAGGTACACGTAGGAAGAGACAAGGATTTTGAATCAAGTTTATCAGAAGCTTGATTTTTAAAAGTTGTGCCAGATTAAGTTTTAGAAGGAGTCGTATTAGGCTGAAGTACTCTTTTACCAGTAGACTGCTGAGTGAAAGAATTGCCTACAACAGAAACTTTATGAGTTAAGGTTTACTTGTCAGCAGCACGAGCAGCATTTTCCAAGGTTTCGATCTCATGCTCGTCAAGATAAGTCCTAATGTCACTATGGACACAGTTCTTAAACTCTTCAACCAACACGAGCTGTCTGAGACTTTCGTAATCTTTGTTGACCTTTGTCGAAGAGCAAAACCTATGAAATTGTTGTGCTTTTTCCCATGCAAATTCGACATAGGTCTAGTGAGTTGATTTTCTAGAATTCCTGAATTTTTGCCGATAAGCCTCAGGACTAACTCATAACCCTTCAAAATACAGTCCTTAACCACATCATAGTCAGCACTTTTCTCTAGTGACAGTGAAATGTAAATATCACGAGCTCAACCAGTAAGTACATATTGTAATAATAGAGTCCAGTACTCCCTTGGCCACGTCAAATTCTCAGCAACTTTTTCAAAATAAGGAAAATAGCTGTCTACTTCTTTTTTTCCAGAAAAGAGGGTACTAACTTAATATTCTTTATACTGTCAAAACGTGAATTTGTATGTGAAGTGGGATCGTGCCTCTCCCTTGCCAGCTCCATTTCTTTCATTTTAATTTGAAATTCCCTTTCATCTTTCTCTCTTTATAGTTGCATCTCTCTCTCTCTCTCTCTCTCTCTCTCTCTCTCTCTCTCTCTCTCCTCTTTTTCAAATTGCATGTGCAATTGCTTCTCTTCTAATTGCAACTGCATTTGTTTATCTTCTCTCTTTCCTCCTTCTGAAGCTCGAGCTTTCTTAACTCCAATTCCATCTTGTATTTCATTTTTAATTCCTTTACTTTTATGTCAGAGTCTGATACAGACTTACTGACCGAAACCAAAACACTTTTATCGAGAACATTCTTCTCTACCAAATACTGAATCAAAATGTTTTTAATTTTTTGCTTCGTTAAGGAAGATTATGCTTCAGAAAAATCGTATTTTCTGGCGAGTCCAAGAGATTCATCTTTTTTCAAACTATCCAACTGCTCCTGAGTAGGACTAGAAAGAAAAGTCTCTACTTTTAATGACATTGTGAATAAAAGCCTGTTGTTTTCACTAAAGATTTCAAACAAAATGTAAAATAGTACTTGCGATTTAAAAACTAGGGGAATTTAAATTTCAAAAAACAATTTTCTGAAATATTTTAGCCAAAATTCATATATCCCGAAGACGAGAACCCAATTTTCCTTTGTTACGTGTAGGCTCGTACAAAAGTAACAAAAGAAAAGAGTGAAACCAACAAGCTTTGTAAATTTTAACAAAATTTATTATTTTTTTCCCAGAAAACAAAATAAAAATATGAAATAGGACTTAAGGTTTGTGAATATAATCCAAAATTTAATCCTAGAATTGAAAAATATAAGTCCTATCACTAAACAGTTCTAATTGAATCCAGGTTCGAATCTCGATGAAGTTCCAATATAGAAGGCGATGACGTCAGATGAGGTTGTTGTACTGATGGCAACAGTTCCTCATTGAATCACAATTTATAATGTTCTGTTTAGAATTCCAGAATAAATTTCCACTAAATGTCTTTGTCCCAGAATTTTTATAAAGAAAAGCACTTGTGTTGTTTTCCAGAGAATATAAATTATTAAATCCCCAAAAATATATGAACTTTAAAACAAACTGGCATCAACATCAAAACACCTTGAGCTCTTAAAGATGTAGGAATACGGCTGATAAATCTACTAGAAAACGTCTGTTTTTACCCACGATTTTAGATCACATGGTGGCTCACGTGACAGGGCTAAGTGATCACTAATTTGAACAGCGCAGTAAAAGAAAAGGCCATTTTACACGTAGGCCAAAATACTCTAGCTAAGAATCAGATTCTCACGCTGGAAATAAATAAAAAAGAAAGGCTGTTTACAACTTAGATAACACGTGGGCCGAACATGACCTTGGTAACAGCGAATCGTTTTCATTCAATGTTTACAAACGTGTCAACCAAGGTGAGCTAAAAATAGTGATAAAGCAACCTTTACGTTCCAATTAGGTCAAAACAGAGAAGTTAATTTTTCGAAAAAAGATTCAAGTCCAGTGAAAATTATCATTACAGTAAAATGTAATGAAATAAAAATAAAATTACAAAAAAAGAATTTAAAACTAACACACAAGTAATTAAATTACATATACGTAACAATAGAAGAAGCTTGGTATACTTGAGCACTGACTCTAAAAGATGTGTTGCATTTTATATTCTGTTCAAGGTCAAGGTTGAAGTACAGAGTATTTTTATGCTTCTTAATATTTTGTGTATCATGGTCATGGTATTGTCTTCAAGGTCAAGGTCACTTGTAACTTTTTAAAACCTTTTCAACACATTTACTAAGATCGAGTTACATTCAATATTTTACAGCTTAGTCTTATTAAAATCATTGATTTCATTATTGTCAACTTTTCTGACATCATCATAGTAGGCGGGGGATTAACTTAATTTGCTACTTATAAATTTACGTTGCATTGTATATGAATAATTGCTGTTAAAAGCATGACTATGATGACCAGTGTACCACTAGAACAAAGAGATTATAATGTAGGGAATAGGTTATGAAATTAGAAGTGAAAATTTAATACAATGACTAATGCTACAAATACAGACAATATGGTCAGCAATAGGTTGAGAGAAATAGGAGCAAATATTTACAATTAACAAAAATAATTATTGACAAAAAGAACTCTGAAAATAAACTGCAATTCTTTTTTATCATACAGTTGTGACCCTGTCCCTGTAAATGTAACCCCTTCTAACATGCAGCGAAACTCCACTGTGACACAATCGTTGGGATCCGTCCAAAAAGTGCCATTGTGCTATGCAATGCGTAATATGGAGACTAGTTAGTTAACTGAGCTTCAGTGTTGTAGTTACCAAAAAGTGATGGTATTTCATCCATTGTCCATCAGTTCCCACAAGTCTGTTATTACTACTCCTAATCTACATGAAGGCATCCTATGAAACTTGAGAAACATATTCATCTCACGGTTCTAGTTGTTCCTAACTAAAAATGGTGCTGCTCAGACAACCCAATATGGTGACTGCAGTGACCATCTTGAAAAACTTATCATTGCTACTCCTGAATGGATGGTCATATCAATATGGGATTTTCACTAAAAGACTTCTTTAATGTCCTAAATGAAAATGGCACTGATCTGACATTCAATATGGCCACTACAGCAGCCATTTTGAATATCTTTTTATCAAAACTCTTCTTGAATTGAAACTTGTATTTATGTGATGTTTTCACAAAAAGACTTCTTATGATGTCCAAATGAAAATGATTATCTGACATCCAATATGGAAACCACACAGTGGCCGATTGATTATATATATTGATTGTATATAGAAATGACACAGGTGGCATGACGTCACGGTTCTTGCTATACACAAACGCGAACGCGAATGATTCGTGTTTGTATATAGAAATGACACAGGTGGCATGCCGTCACGGTACTTGTTATACACAAATACGGACGCGAATGATTCGTGTTTGTATATAGAAATGACACAGGTGGCATGACGTCATGGTACTTGCTACATTGTTGAAAGTGTCTAGGAGTTAAGGAATTAAATTGATGTAGAACACGAATAGTTCGTGACTCTATGTATTTAAGTAATTTGGTATAAGCCATCAGCCTACGAAACAGTGGCTGATTTTTTATAGTTGCTGTTTTTAGTACTGCTGATTGGTTGATGGCTTGTGTATACAGAGCAGTATAGTGTATAGAGAGCAGTTAGATTTAATGAGTGTATTAAAGTGGGTGTTATTTATAGTAATGAGTGTGTAACACTTTGAACGAAGGACATTGATGTTGACGGTCATATTTGTGACGTCATGTGACGTCATGCGCATGCACTATAAAATTTGGCGCATGGAAAATCTAAATGAAAAATTTGATTCGCGTTCGTGTTCGGTTCAACAAGAAGATCTAAAAGCGTCAACATCAATGTCATTCGTGAGAAGTGTAAGGACTGGGCGACATGTTAATGGAAGAAACAGCCCCAGTTCACGTGGCTGTTTGTGTATATGTGTTTGGGGGTTGTCCCCAACCCCCAAACACATATACACAAACATGTCACGTGATGCCAAATGGCTGTTAGACATTAACATGGAGCGATGGACTGAAGCGAACACGAATATTTGGTAGTGTAAGAGATAGTCTATTTTGTGAGATTTTATCTCCTTTTCTTAAATTTTAAGATAACATTGGGTGTTTGAATAGTGAGTATGATATAATGGATGGTATAGTGAGTGTAATGGATAGTATTTTTGTGGCGTAAGGGATAGATATTTTGTGAGCTTTCATCTCCTTCTCTTACATTCTAAGCGAACACAAGGTATTTTGGATAGTGAGTATGATATATTGGATAGCATGGTGATGTGATGGATAATATTTCTGTAGTGTAAAGGATAGTCTATTTTGTGAAATTTCATCTTTAACTCTAACATTCTAAGGTAACACATAACGTTTGGAGTGTGTGTGTGTGTGTGTGTGTGTGTGTGTGTGTGTGTGTGTGTCCCTTTGAAACTCCCTTTATCCCTATCAAATTCATGTCACCTACCTACAGTATCGCGTATTCAGGTCAGCCAGTTCAGTGATGTCACACAGTATAGAGTATTCAGGTCAGCCAGTTCAGTGACGTCACTAAAGCTAGAAATTTTTGAGGCTATAAATATAGACTTGGGTTTTCCAAAGGTTGTAGCTATAAATACATACAAGGGTTTTTAAACAGAAATTGACCAAAAATTGTAGCTAAAAATAGACCCTACCTGTTCCATTCTTCTTGTCGCTATACAGGCCCAATATTTTTGTCGCTAGACAGGCCCAATATTTTTTTGTCGCTAGACAGGCCCAATATTTTTTGTTGCTAGACAGGCCCAATATATTTTTGTCGCTAGACAGCCCCAATATTTCCCCATGTTCAATTTCCCTTGTCCGTAGGGTACAAAGTAGGGTCCCGTGAGGCTATAAATCTTGAGGCTATAGTGAAAACGATCAAATTTAACATAGAAGTCTACGTGAGGCTATAAATCTTGAGACTACGGTACAACCCCCTAAATTTAACATAGAGGTCTACGTGAGGCTATAAATTTTGGGGCTATAGTGCCGGGACCCTTTTTTAACATAGAGGTCTACGTGGGGCTATAAATTTTGGGGCCATAGTGCTGGGACCTGATTTTAACATTACGGTCTACATTTTATGCATTCGCGTACGTTTGTGAGGATAGTAGATATGTGTATGTTTTATGCATTCTCGTTCGTGGATAGTATATGTGGTGTGTGTTTTTTCTTCTCTTCCTTCGTTTGTGTGGATAGTATATATGGGTGTATTTTATGCATACGCGTTCGTTTATGTGGATAGTATATGTGGTGTGTGTGTGTGTGTGTGTGTGTGTGTGTGTGTGTGTGTGTGTTTTATGCATTCTCGTACGTTTGTGTGGATAGTAGATATGTGTGTGTTTTTTGTATTCATGTTCCTTTGTTTGGATAGTAAGTATGGTGTGTTTATGCGTTCGCGTCCATTTGTGTGGATAGTAAATATTGTATGTTTTTTCTTCTCTTCCCGTTTGTGTGGATAGTAGATATGGGTGTGTTTTATGCATTCTCGTCCGTTTGTTTGGATAGTAAGTATGTTGTGTTTATGCGTTCGCGTCCATTGTGTGGATAGTAAATATTGTATGTTTTTTGTTCTCTTCCCGTTTGTGTGGATAGTAGATATGGGTGTGTTTTTTCTTCTCTTTCCGTTTGTGTGGATAGTAGATATGGGTGTGTTTTTTATGCATTCTCGTCCGTTTGTTTGGATAGTAAGTATGGTATGTTTATGCGTTCGCTTCCGTTTGTGTGGATAGTAGATATTGTATGTTTTTTCTTCTCTTCCCGTTTGTGTGGATAGTAGATATGGGTGTGTTTTTTGCATTCTCATTCGTTTGTGTGGATAGTAAATAGGTGTGTGTTTTATGCTTTCTCATACGTTGGTGAGGATAGTAAATAGGTGTATGTTTTATGCAATCTCGTTCGTTGGTGTGGATAGTAAATAGGTGTATTTTATGCATTCGCGATGACGTCACGGTACTTGCTATATACAAACACGAACGCGAATGATTCGTGTTTGTATATAGAAATGACACAGGTGGCTGACGTCACGGTACTTGCTACATTGTTGCAAGTGTCTAGGAGTTAAGGAATGAAATTGATGTAGAACACGAATGGTTCGTGATTCTATGTATTTAAGTAATTTGGTATAAGCCATCAGCCTACGAAACAGTGGCTGAATTTTTATAGTTGCTGTTTTTAGTACTGTTGATTGGCTGATGGCTTGTGTATAGAGAGTTATAATATCCACAAACACGAACGCGAATGATTCAAACTTTATATAGAAATGACACGGGTGGCATGACGTCACGGTACTTGCTATACACAAACACGAACGCAAATGATTCGTGTTTGTATATAGAAATGACACAGGTGGCATGACGTAACGGTACTTGCTACATTGTTGCAACTGTCTAGTACCGTGACGTCACCCTACCTGTGCCATTCCTCTTGTCGCTATACAAAATTCCCATTGAGGCTATACTTTTCCAATGGTGTGCTAGTCGCTATACAAAATTCCTATTGACGCTATACAGTCCCAGGGTGTGCTTTTGAGGATATAAATCTTGAGGCTATACTATCCCTGGGTGTGCTAGTCGCTATACAAAATTCCCATTGACGCTATACAGTCCCAGGGGGTCTGTAATGCTAATTCCCATTGTCCGTAGACTACCACAGGCCCAATATTTTTTGACGCTATACAGGCCCAATTTTCCCCATGTTAAATTCCCATTGTCTCCAGAGGGTCGCGACACTTTTTAACATGGAAGTCCCATTGTCCCTAGATCGCCCCACTATACTACTGTCGCCTATTTGGGTAATCTTCCTGGAACTGATGGTGCCAATGAACCGGCCGGTTACGAGCAGAAACTTCAACAACGCCTGCAGTATGCTTACAGACGTGCTGCTGAAGAGACCGGGAAACAGGCTGCACGTAACAAGGATTACGACCGAAAGGTTCAAGCCTCCAAGCTAGAAGTCAACGACTGCGTACTCGTCAAGAAAGTTGCATTCCAGGGAAAGCATAAACGGACCGACCGCTGAGAACACCACCGTTATATAGTCATGGAGATTTCAAACTCTGACATAACAGTCTACAGGGTACAGAGCGATGGCAAAGGAAACCAGAGAACCCTTCACATAAACCTCTTGCTCCCCTTTAACTTCTTCCGCCTTCCCCTAGCTCTCCTGGTCCAAAAACGTCCAGAAAGACCAACACCCAATCAGACCCAGTAACCCCAGGTCCCCATTCTCAAGCTTGGCCAGCGACTCCAAATCCAGCCCATAACACTCAGATTCTGAAGTGGAAATTTATATCTAATCTCTTTCCATGCCTGACTATAGACCAGATTCCAAACCCCGGGTTAAAAGACGCAGAAACTCCCAGTCAGTTCCCACTGGGACAGTTGGTTCCCCTTTAGAGGAAGCCAACTGAACCTCTGACCGGCAGAGTGTCCGCGGTCAGAATGTTGTAACCCCCAAAAGAGATGTTGTTCAGACTACCCCTGCATCAGATACTTCGTCTTCGATAAATACACCGACAGATTGCATGGAGGATACCGACCCTCGGTCTGATGGCATATCTTCGAGTAATACCCAGTGTCCGCCTACCCCAGCACCCAGGAGGTCTAGCAGAGTTAGCAAACCACGGATCACGTATGGGGAATGGGTGCCCCCTTTAGTTGCGGAATTTGAAGACACGGACCGGTTGAAAGCAATTGTTTTTATCAAAAAAAATAATAAAAATATCCATTTAATTAATATTGCACATTATGCTATGTTTCTAGTATTTCAGGCTAAATTAATAGTTGATATTTCTATTTTATTTCAGCTTGATGAAGAAAGGCAACATTCTTCAGTTATGTATTTTATAGCCAGCATAATATAGTGTAATAATTATATATGATATCTCATATATTATATGAAAGATGTACATTTATTTGTGGATCAGTTACTATTGAATAGTGAATAAATGTGATGGTAGTGATCTTCCGGCGAGAATCGGGTGGGTTCGAATCACACTGGAGCCGATCTACTCACAGGGGCTCATTGCAAAGAAAATTAGGAGTATCCGTCAATGAATCGAGGGCTTAAGGGTCTAACCTGTAACAATATAACACAAGGGAAGACACGAGTCTGCACCCCTTGGTAGTACCGACCCAGCTAGTTTATCCTACTTGGATTTCACCATTGACCGAAAGGTAAGAATCGAACAACCTCAGTGGTGAAATCCAAGACTATCCGAATGCAAACGGTACTTCCATGCTGGTACTTGTCTAGACCTCAAAATCGGCGAACAATTGTTGCATTTTCTTCAGTATGTCACACATTGAACGAAGTGTGTCGAGCTGTTTTGAAAATTAAACTAGTCTTGATTACGAATGGCTTAAGTTGGAAATTAGCAGACGAATGGAGGATAAACTAGCTGGGTTGGAACTACCGAGGAATGAGGACTCGTGCCTTAACTTGTGTTATATTGTTACAGGTTAGACCCCTCAGCCCTCGATTCATTGACGGAAACTCCTAATTTTCTTTGTAACGAGCCCCTGTGGATCTACTAGATCAGTCACAGTAGTGATGGTAGAGGTATATAGTAACAGAAAGTTCTTGTACGAGCATTAATGTGATATTCTGTGATTTTAATTTGATTTTATTGTTAGAATTTGATTAAATGTCGGGACGCCATTTAACCCAGCCCGGGAGTATGTAAACCACTGTTATTGTTGTTGCGTTTAGTATTTTGGTGTTACTGATTCAGTACAGTGATGTCCAATATCCATATGCATATTGTTCTGTGGTACGTATGGTGAGTGAGTAGTATGTGAATTACTTGCATTGCACGTGCTTAACATGCAACCGCCAATTAGATTAACAAGTTCCCCGTTCCGTTGTTCACTCCTCCAACGATTCTCCAGAAGTCAGCTTCAGCATTTCTGGGTGCAATTTATTACTGAATATCTTGTAAACGGTATCGAAGAAAGGTACTATATTGTACTTCAGAATACTACACGGCACTGGTAAGTTTTTAGTAATTACATTGTGATGTTAATATCATAATGGCTAATTTTATCAACCATTCAGATGAAGTCTTGTATCTTCGCGTTTGGAGACAGCATTGTGGATGAAGAGCACGAATGTGTACCGAACGATATGTTTCACTTTAAGATTTGTTAAAGCTGTATTTCCATTGGCTAATTCAAAGGTCACCAGAACATGACCCTTAAGCGGTCATCGTCAGATCTTTACGTAGGACAGCGGAGATCTTTTAATCATATTGAGGCTAGGGGTGAAGAACGCTTCCCAGGGCTCTAGTCGTTCTAAAGGTGATAAAAGGAACATATTTTATCTTGTATGCATATCAAACACCAGAGCACGAGAAGATTTATCAGGCGCCGATACCAGTCTGTGTGATTTGGATTTTTAACATGACTTTAAACAATTTTCAGTGTGTTTTGTGTGTCTGATTTGGATTTTTAACGTAGCTTTAAAAAACATTTCAGGAGTCCCCGAGTGGCCGAATGGTCTAAGGCGCTCACCGTTACGGATCATTGCAATCTTGCTTCTGTCTGCATGGGTTCGAGTCTGGGGTTCGGCTAATGTGGGTATGTGAGAAAGCTTGCCAGTAGCTTCTCTTGGGTCGGTTCTTCCTCCACTATTTATACTGGCCGCCATGTATAGCCTATATTGTGCTGAAAAATGGCGTTAAACCCTACAACAATTTTTCGGTCGTATCGCTGCGATATCTTCAGTGCGGAATAAGGCAAGAAAATAATTTGGTAATGTCTTAGAACAATTTGGGTGATTGGTTTCTTAGATGCATACAGCGTTACGTAGGTAGGTTTCATTTTTTTTTTTTTTATGATGACTGGGCAATACATGCATCTCATCGTAGGTCGATTGCGGTGAGACACCCATTAATAGCATGATGTGCACGGGTACTTTACCCCTGGTCGTGTACATTTCCTTTTTTTTTTTTTTTAATTTATAGGAGACTATTGTCTTATGCGACAGCGATCACTTGGATCTTGTAAAGAATTGTTACTAATCTTACGACTTACTACAGCCATAGGGGTAGGTGATAAATAATGTACAAGTCAAATTTGTAAGCATTTATTCATTTTAAATGCCTCCCATCAATGTATCTTTATTTTTCATTCTTCGGATTCAAAACACTAGAAAATTATTTGTCTGTTATAATTCATCACTGAGGACTTTATTTTGAGGTAAAATAATGTGGTAGCATCTATTTGTGGATTTCCTTTCAGCATATAGTTTATTTCCTATTATGACCAGCTTGGTATATTTATAGTACTAATATTAATTAGTACCCCTACTCCTACCTCTCAACCACAACAAATCAAGTTGAGGCTACGACATCGTAGCTAGGTATATTTATAGCTGGATGAATGGGATGGAAGAACCGGAATGGTTACGGCATGACCTGCAGCGGGGCAGCGCAGTCATTGCACTAAATTCAGCTGACAGTGTATTTGTTACTATATGACTGGACGTGTAGGATATGAATTCCGAATTCTGGAGAAGGACAAAGAATAGTGATATGAATTCCGGACTCTGAATAAGGGCAATATACACTTTGTTACGTTTATAAGGACATGTGGTTGTATGTACCATGCTTATTTCTTGTCGAACCATGTGGTTGTATGTACCATGCTTATTTCTTCTATCATATGGTTGTATGAACCATGCTTATTTCTTTTTATCATATGATTCTGTGAATCATGCTCGTTTCATTATATATATTGTGGATGTTTAAACCATGCTCATTTCTTCGTATCGTATAGTATACGAACCATATTCATATTGTTATACATGAATCTGTTTTCTTTTCATAACGTGTTCAGTATGGTAGTGTTATATGCAGTGGGTGGTTCTTTTTAGTCCACTTTGGTATGTGTTATCGTAAATATTTATTTTTCATTTCATAAACTTCAATTCACTCGCATTGTGTTGTTTCACTCGTCCAAAAATCCATTCGGTTACAATCCTGTTACAGTGTGACACATCGTAGTGACGTCTAGCGCTGGGGCATCATGCCTTGCGAGGCTGCTGTTAGGACAATTTTTGATTTGGTTCGAACCGCGACCTCCAGAATCTGAGGCGGACACTATAACGGCTTAGGACATCGGAGTGGTTGATACCAATCGATGGAAAACAAGTATGAACAGCAAGGGGGACGTATACTATCAAAGCTGTAAATATTCGTTTGCACACACACCATTTCACGTCACATAAATATTGGTCGCAGCGGTCGTATAGTGCTGTATAGTTTTGAGCATGACGTACACAATACTTGATGAAGATTTAGTGTAACATTTCCCGATTCAAGGCAAAGTGCCATGGAGAGATATGCGGCTGCAAAATTTATGTCAATTCATTAATGTTAATGAAACTTTTGGGACGGTGGTTCTCCCAAGAGGGGTAGACAATAATCTAATCCTAGTGCAGATGAGGATATCATTCTGAAAGCGAGTGTGCTAGCAGCAAAGCTTGTAGAAAGGCCCAAGTATGTGGATTGACAAGTTACAGGCAGATTTGTGCATTGTTCATAATATTGTCAAATCGGCAACTAGTGCAAGAAATTTTGCGGCTTGGGTACAAAACAAGGTTTTGTGCATTGCACACGCAAGAATTATGTCAGGTAAAGTGCAGTGTGCTGATGCACATTTGCAGGGGTCACATGCACTGTCCCATCATGTCTTAGTGCCAGGCAATAAGTTTTCAACATGGGGCATGCAACAGTACTATGCAACGTGAAGTGCATGCATTGTACCATGTCTTGGTGTCAGGCCATTATGGACCATTTTCATATTGTCCAACATGGTAAAAACAGACGGATTTTGATGTGATAAATTGGGATTGACACTTGTTTTTGCCCCCAATGAACAAAACATGACTTGCATTTTTTTTCCAATCATGATTTTATTTCCCATCTAAAATAAATATATACTATTAATTCTGACATCTATTACCTTTCACCATGATTCTTTTCATATAAGTAGCTGCCCTTTAACATGACAACATGCATCAATGAAATGCAAAACAAATGATCAGGCGACAAATTTTAACTTTTTTCTTAGAAACAATGTATTTCATCTGCAGTCTATTCTCAATAACTATATAAACTGCAGACACTAGTGATAAAAAGTAAAAACCCTGTATAAAATTACATGATATTAAAAAACAGTATTTGGACTGCCATACTGCTTATAAGCTGGATCTAACTGAAAACTGCACATTATCCAACAAACATCTGTTGTTGGCAGTTGGACCCAACTTACAAGCGAGTATATGATAACTTGAAAAGATAACACTGAAACTGAACCTGAAACTGAACCAGATACAAACTTCTAATTATTTACATTTAAAAGTGTGATATATATATTTTTGGGTGAAAATAACCTTTGTAATCTGAAAAAAAAATTGTGAGCAACAAAGTTTGTTCAGAACAGCCATTGCCAATTTATCATACAAATCCATCTTTACAGAAAGTTAAACCATCATTGGAACTGGGACAAAAAATGTCCACCTTCAGACAATTTAAAAAAAAACCTTTAAGAACATAAATCATATACAATGCTGGTACAGTTATGAATAAATTGATCCAAATTACCCATACTTTTATTTTCATGTCTTTGTGCATGTAACAATGGGCAATTTTTGTAACCCATAACAAGGCTTCTGTTACTGCAGTTTTAAGCATTAAAACTAGATTTAGTCAGCTACATAACTGTATTCTGTTGCATAATACCACATTTAAAACTTTTATACATTACTATTTGAAGAAATGCTGTATGCCTTTATACAGTTTCCGGTTTACATGTTTATTCCACTCGCAAATCAACAAACAGAAAAAAAGCATGTCATATCCAGGCACACAGATTTGTTGTGATTTCATGGTCATCAAGACGTTCTCACATTCGATGATCAAAATAACTGAACTGAAAAGGGAAGATCATACATGAAAAGACAAACAAATTCAGTGAATGTTTGTTACCCACCTATCATGGAGAAACCAATTATGAAATCTGTAACCTTCAAGATGACCTGGAGAAACCAATTTCCAATGCTCTGTCTCAATGTGTATTAGAACAGTGCAGAAGAGATCTTTTTTTTTAATTAAAAGAAATGTGACCTTGACATTGCCAAAAAAACCCCTGTAAAATGCCATCAAATTGATAACCACTGTTCAGCTCTAGACCAAACAGAAAACCTGGTAATGTGACCTTGAACTTAAGGACAGGACCCCCCCGACATTGCAATAAAACATCTTTTAGTGACAGTGACTAAGTTTCATCCATTTATTTTTTAAACAGATCTTAAGCAGAAGGGAATCTGGCAATGAAACCTAAAAAGCTGACCTGTGACTCCAATGTAGCAAGACCACACATTCTAGTGATGCAACACTCAATACTAGACCATTCATTTTAACACAGTTCATGTTACAATAGAATGGTCGTACAACCAATTTCATTATGTAATAGTAAAATCCATGAAAGTATTGTCTAGTTTCATCCCCTTACCTCACTCGACTTAAAATTATAATTGAAAGTGTAATAGAAAATTTAACACATTACACCAAGACGGTGACCATAAGAACAGAACCCCTAATGTGGCAGAGATGCCTAAAAATGATTAAATACAAAAGTTACACACTTGAATCTCAAACAATTCTAAAGAGTGGAAGGCAAAGTGTCACTGAATGCTTGTGACCTTGATTATGATGGGAATCCTGCAGAGCACTGCTTTAAATCTAGTTTCATCCCTTAATATGACTAGACTGCAAGGTTATGAAACTGAAGGAAAACTCAGAATATTGAGCCATGACCATCAAGAGATATGGTACTAGACTTCTAATGATATACAAGTATACCAAGTTTTCATGCCTTAATCTAAAAGGGATTATGTTGCAGGGAAAAAGTGATTTTTTTAAAAAAAGAAATAGCTGTGATCTTGATTTTAAATGTCTTTAAAGTTACAGTATGGAAGTGTGATGGAAAATTCTGAGCCATGACTTCACCTTGAAATAAAAACCTCCAATGTTGTACAAGTATAAAAAGTTCCATTCCTTAATATCTTGCAAGTAAGTGTGATGGATATGTCTGCAATATTGTTTAGTGAAAAGGCATGGATAAAATAATAATTACCATCTATACTAGCTTACAAGTTTATTCAAAATGCAAACAACAAGGATCCTATAATGCAGCTGCAGATCAATGTCCATGTTGCTTGTTCTACAGATTACTTCTATCAAACTGCACAGACCCAGATGTGCCAGCACATTATGCAATGACGTATCTGGGCATGTGCAGTTTAACTTAAGTAGATATTATATATACTTATTTATACCCATTAATGCAGACATTGAAACTAACAGTATTTATGTGTCAGTGTAAATGTAATATCAACAAGGTATAGTACAAAATGCCAGGATCATGTCAAAATGATTGTAAAATGCGTAATGAACTGATGGTACAAACATGTGAACAGATACTTTGGTACTATTAACCCATTCCATGCTGACTTTTTCCTGTTATGTACAAAATAAAGATTGGTACAAATTTAGTAAAATATTGAAGAAGAGTACCCCATAAATGCATCACTTTACTGTTTCAATACTGCACTGCTTTAAGCAAAACCATTTACACGATGTTATTTTGATAGGTTTTCCTGCATTCTCAACGATTTTGGAAATTGCCTATTAACACAACTTGGAAAGGAGAGATCCATGTACACATACCAGATGAACCACTCCCTCTCTTTAGCATGCCCAAACAACAAGATCCCACTTATAAGGGGGAGGGGGCAGGTGTGGATTCCATTTTTTCTTATAAAAACACTCAACAAAAAAAAGCAACTATTATCTGAATATGGATAAAATTGTGATAAAAACATGTAAATTAAACTGATATATCCTTTGTTTTTTTAATTGTGGAAAACTGCAGTTACTGCCCAGAAATTAGAATACACTTTTAATATGTATTGTACTAAATTTCCTTTTTAACAAATTTTCAGCACACTGTAAACATAAATATACACAACAAAACATTCATCAATTAATTAAAGTTATGCCTACTTTAGAAATAAATGCCAATAATATACAAGTCTTGTCAAGGAATATGCATAGATCTCACATATTACAGAACATCAATGATATAGGTTATTTACAAAGGAGCAACCTTCTACTGAAATTTGATTTCCATAGTTGTAACAAACTCAACCATTCAGATGCAAGATTACATCATAAATATACACCAGTCTTGATGATACAACACAAGTCTGATCAAAATATGATCCGACATATAGATGTTAAAAAGCTTTGCCAATCAGATGCAAGATCATCTCCTTAATATGCATGGGTCTTACACATAATCACGTTCTTGGTAATACAAGCATACATGTCAAGTTTAATAAACATAATCTCTAGAGTGGTGAAAAACAGATTTGAATATTTACCTTAACAGTACAGTGCTGATAAAATGCTACAAAACGATGGGTGGGAATGTCATTTCATCATTCTTTTTTGTTACAAAAAGTACAAATAAACTCTTAAGAAGTTCTTGATGTCACCTTAACCAATCCAAACAAAAGCAAATTTAGGTTTCTGCATTAAAGCTGTGGAACCTCTGCACTTGTCCCAATTACTGCTCCTACTGTACCTCCTTGCTTATTCCACCTTTCTGACTGGCTGCAATTTTTACTAATATAATGACTTTGTGAGTGCCTGGGTTTTAATGATCTGTGTGAAAATTCACTGATCATAGATTAGCATCAATTTTCTAGCCCTGTACTCAGACATAAAAGATACTGTGCAAGGACATTGTCATCTAGTATCCTTGACCTCTGCTGATACATGTTCTGTTATTTTTATAACCTACTGAAATCATTTTCCAATATTTCTACACCTGGAATTGTGCTGCATAAATGCACAATCTTGCAGCACCTTTCTTTGTCTCTCAAAAGTACATGCATATGAAATTCTTCAATATTCACTATGAAAAAAAAGATGGTGGTATAAACAGATACAATCAGCCATGATGTACAGCAGTGTGCAATTCAGCCCTACACTGTAAACAAGGTTCAAGCCATTTCAAAAACAAAAGATGAAAAATAAATTAAGCCAACAGTTACACTTTGCTTTTGATATTTTTAAATCTCATGAAGCAAAAATTATTCAGTGACTGAATGTTTCTACCTTGTTTACAGTGGGATTAATACATTGTTTGATCAATATACTATACAATTGATGATAATATTAAACTCTGAAAGAACTAAGGGTTGAGATGCCAAACCCCTGGACAGCAGTCTGTTGGAAAGGAAAAAGAAACTAACAAAAAATAGTGTCCTGTGAATGGCACATTATACACCCACCCCTGTTTAATGGTTCTCTATGCAGGCACTAGTAGCAGCATGGTTCTAAATGACCTGGACCAATAGTCCAAATATGCCTCTTGATGCAAAGTTAATGTGTAGAAACTACTGTATTATTAGACCCATCAAATTTATTACCTATGACCTTTAAATGCGAAATACAAAGTTTGGTCAATGTACATGGTCTAGAACTAAATTCGTCTTGCAGAAACTATTTTTCTTCTTTCAGTCATAGTGACCCAAAAGTGAAAGGCCTCTTCCTTAGCCCAAGTGCAAACTCTGCACAACTTTGGTTCAGGTATGTTTTGTTGAACTAGTGTTACTGGTTAGTGACCTTAATCTTTTACATTTTGATGCCCAATATAAAAGCTTCTTATAAAAGCCCAAGTGCAAGCTGTCAACAAAGTTTGCTCCAAGGATTTGATTCAGTCAGTGACCTTGCCTTTTGACCTCAAAATTTTCCTGACCCCCAAGTGCATGCTATCCACAAAGTTTATTAACTGGAGTAATAAGTGCACAGAGAAACTGAATAACAGATGGATATGATACTTTCAGCCTTATGGTGGGTGTATAAATATTACCAGCACAAACATTCTATGACAATTTAGGTGGAAAATGCTGCTTTTAATGATTTCACTGGTGAGATTTCAAATGTAGATATTCCACTACTATGACCAGTAGCATGCTCAATATGTTATCTTTACAATATTGTTATTTATACTATAATTCTACCATAAAATGCAAATAGTGCAAGCCAAAGCTCTCCTGGAGAACTCATTGCTAATTACTAAGTATCAATAGAAGAATTCTTCGTCACAAGATGACAGACCTAAGTCTACACTGTGCTGATTATCATATACCAGGATTTTAGTGCAAGACTGATGAAGTTTACACAAGGTATCACGAGGACATTATCTGACATGGAAAACTGAATACATTCAAGTATAATATATGGATGCATGGTATTTTCATATATATTTTTCCTATTATCAGGGATAACCACCGCACATTGTACTGTAGAATAAAAAATAAATATTTTGAGGATTATGGCATTATGCTGTTGCAGAGTATTAACTTTGAAAATGTTATGCTGATGAAGTGTAATGCAATGTATTGATTGAACACATTATGCTGATGCAGTGTACTGACTGAACACTATACAGGAAAACAAATGTAATCCTGTTTTATCTAGGTTCAACCTTCAGACACGTAGTAATAATGTATACAGTCACTAATGTAGAACAGGTACGACTTTTAAAAAAATGAACACAAAAGTTTAACACTGCTGACAAGAATGCAACAAGTTGTCAGCTTACATGGGCAAAACTGGCACTCCAAGCATAATGGCAAATAGCATTTAGACCTAAAGAAATAATATCCTTTATGTTTAATTTAACACAGAAAATGATGCACAAGATAACACAATGTTAACATTGTTGACAGCCATGTCAGTACCCTTGAAAATGTTTGCCTGTAGCTTTCCTTAAACAAGTGAACCAAAAATTCAACAAGACTGCAAAGAAATTATCTGATGTCAATGTTACATGAAGATGGATGAAATTTTGTGACACAATATTAAATCCAATATACCAGTATTCTTTTTAACATGGACAAACTGTTGCAAAATTAAAACGTGATTTACAATATGTACAATCTGGCACCAACAATTTTCTACTGTAAAGAGCAAACATTCAATGGACAGCGAGTAAACAAGTGCTCCATGAGGAAATAAATAGGATGATCTTGTGGAGTGAATTCTGAAGGAGATCATGATACTGGTCCTTGAAATGTATGTACTTGATATATCAGTCCTAGTAAGTGTGGCTGGGATCAAAGGTCATGCTCTGCAACACTCTGCTGCAAATATTCCTGGTACAGTTTTTGCTAAAAAAAAAAACAAAAAAAAAAACAGATGAATTAGTTTTACTTATTGCTTTTCAGGAACATATGGCTAATAAATGCACTTGCAGGATTTACATAATGGCTAAATCCAAATACAAGTCATCTGACATCTAGTGATGGTATATCCATACCATCCTATGCTTACATTAAATCTCCTACTGAAGGTACCCAATGGACGTCACTCACAATTTTTGTACTACTTCTGCTGGTACCCTATGACCCTATGGTCAAGCCCTGTTCATGTACTACTTACACAACTATCCTGTGGTCCAGCCCTGTTCATTTATATAATAACTTAAGCTGCACTGGGAAATATAAAATATACTGAATGCAGAAACGTCCATGTATTAAAAGGCACTTACATACAACTAGTTTAAAATGGCATCAAGTCTACCTTGAAATGGTTAGCACAGTTATGCTCCAGAAACTAAATTATTACATTGGGGGGGAGGATAAAAAGTAAAGCTGTATACTATTAGTAATATCAGAGAAAACCTGCATGTATTGGACCATACATCTCTTCAGATATTCATAATAACCTGACAGTGTGGGATTTGACATAATAAACTGAAAATATGGGATCTGACACAATAAGCTGACAGTCTGGGATTTAACACAATAAGCTGACAATCTGGGATTTGACATTATCAGCTATTTGGGATCTGACCTAATAAGCTGACAATCCAAGATCTGACATAAGCTAAAAATTTGGGATCTGACCATTGTAAGCCAGTTTTGGCAAAAGACAACTATCATTTATCCAGTAATTCAACATAATAATGGATCTAATTTCAATTAATTCTCAACAAGCAACTAAACTGTTGCTAATTTATCATAGCAACTGCACAGTAAAGTGCTGCATGTAGGTTGTCTCCAAGTGAACAAACTGCCAACAACTCTTCTAAATGTGGACCTTCTATCCTATAGCAAAGAAGTACATGTATTAAATTCTACTTGAAACTGAAGGACCTTTGTGAAGGAAAATAGTAATTTGTAGAAGAAATATTTTATGTTCATGTGTCTATGATTAATCATTGCATGACCTTCTACCCCCAAAATTTGAAGAAAAAAAAATCAATTCAGATGTTGCTGAGAAAAGTAAATCTGCCATTCTGGAATAGCTCTGAGAATATCAAAATGATAATATCCTTTTTTGCAATCCCATTCCTGAGATATATCACACAAGATCTTTCTGTCTATCTAGTAAAAGTACAGTCTGAAATTTTTTTTTAATTGTCACTTGCTCTCTGCAAGTTAGTCTTCCAAGAAGCTGAACCTTTCCAAGGTATATCAATTAAAAATCTTGGCATTAACACAAGGTACAGCAGGCAACCAGTGTCACATGTCCGTAGTACAAATTAAAACCCTGAAGGAGACCAACCAAATGAAGCAAGATACAGTAAATTTTATTTTTGGGAAATGCTATTCTCAGCTTTGGAATTTCCAAAAGATGAAGTCTATTCAAGGATATTATTAATTAATAATTAAACAAATGGTGCATTAAAAATTATTATTTGTGCCAAATATGGATTTTTTAAAAAGCCACCAATGCCAAAGGAGAACAAAATTGTGACAGGCTTTCAAAAGTATGCACACATTATGCAAAAATGACATTGTTTTTGTAGGAAGTCATTGCAACAATGATACCACTGTGACAGATCAACATACACATACCTCATCTGGATGTCACTATATATACCTCGCCTGGACATTGTCACAAAATACCTCCTCTGGCAAATATATATACTTCCCCGCTTTAGCTATTATGTGTCACTATATATGGTTTCCCTGACACCTACATCTCACTAAAGACTGCTTATAACATTTCACAGCAGACCAGGATTTTTATAAAATTATAACTGAGAAACATTATATCCCAATTCAGTTTTTGTTTCAATGATGGTGGATATGCATGTAGTAAAAGTTTTACCATCTATTGAAAGTGTCAACATACATGTATTGTGCAGCCTTGAAGAAAGTGTCAATATACATGTACTGTACTGCCTTTAAGAAATTTCCAATATATATCTGTAATTTATTAGTATCAGATTTTGTTATCCAAGTTTTCCTGACAATCTGTGGAAACATGGCTGATTACGGAGAGTATCTTTACTGAACACTCAATGTTTTTCAAGGTTCGTGAGGTATATTTGGATTAAAGCATGTCAATATGTTTGATTTCATACTGAAGATGACTCGCTAGAGAAATATGCTTCAAGCTGCACTCAATTATTCAACATATAGGTACAGAACAATACCTAAAGGATATTTCAAAATTATTGGTCAGAAGAGTACAAAACAAAGCATTTCTTCTCATGCTTTATTTACAATGAATGTGCAACACGAGTTTAAATTAATATGAATGTGGTATGATTATCACACTTTTTGTTACCTTGCACCTTTGTTATGCCTCGGTTATTGTATATATATATTGCTGGCCATTTACATGTCACTATGTGTCTCTATATATACCTCCCCTGGCCACTATATGACACTATATACACCTCCCTTAGCCACTACCTGTCACTAAACATGTCCACCATTAAGATATTGATTATGGTTAATGATTACATACATGTCTGACTCGAGACAAAATAGAAGTACAAAACTCTAGTGTTCCTTTATTATTCTGAAAAAAACTTTATTTCTGCAGAATGTTCAGAGTATGTACTTTTAAGCAAAAGAATAAACAGTTACATCAGAGAAGTAAGCAAAAAGCAAAGAATGCTTTAAATATGACACTTATGTCTGCTTAATTTCCCTGTCTGCTTTCTGACAAGTATACAGCAGGAAATTTTAGTAATAAACCAACTGTCCTGTTAAATTTAACCCCAGTCCTTGGACAAGACTAATTCTCTGCTTGTCAAAAAGAATTAAAACAGATAATTCTTCTTATAAATTGCAGTGCTTAAACAATCCGATACTCTTGTACAATAAGATTTTCAAGATGGCCACCAAAGCAGCCATAATGCAAGTTTGGCACTATTTTCATTCAGGATCAATCAGACGGCATAGGAAGTATTTCAATAAAAACCTGATGTTCCTACGACTATCCATTTGAGGAGGAATAATAATAAAAAAGATTTTCAAATTGGATGCTTTGGCAGCCAAACTGGATGTCTAAGCATCATCATTTTCATGAAGGACCAACTAGAACTCGGGATAGATGTGTTTAAAATTTCATGGCAATTCCCTAAGTAGTTTCTGTCCAAAAACATGACAAAAATGCCAGAGTTACTGGAAAATCACCAATTTTGAAATACAACATGGTTCCATATTTACTTTTTAATATACCACAAAACATTTCCAACAGATATGCTGATGGGCGTTATGATTACTTGACAAATGAACACAAAATGCATATAGTAACCTACAGTATTTTCAACAAAATAGTAAAACAATTGTTGATTATCACCAGCATAGCCAGTAATTCAAAATGGTGAAAAGAGGGAGGGTTGTGTTATTCCACATTGATTTACAAGCTGTCAAACATCAGGTTTGATTTAATATGCACAGATCTCACACATCATCAAACTCATCTTAGATCTTTATGACTTAACCTATATCCAAAGTCTGATTAACACTGGACCTGAAAAATGGCTTCCAAAGTGGCAACAAGCAACAAGCACTAACAATCAGATGCCTCATCTTGTCAATAATACAGCTCTTGTTTACTATCAAATTTTACCAGCATCTTGACGATATTAGCTTATATTCCAGGTTTAATGAAAATCAAACAGAAACATGGCTTCCCAAATTGTAACATACAACTGGTTATTGATGGATGACAGGTGGATGACAGATGCAAGGTCATACCATACACTCACCCGGCCTTACAGCCAAAAGGAAGTTACACTAAAAATAGGACCTACTTTGATAAGGACGTCCTGGACAGTGTTTTCATGTAATTTTTATTATGAACAACATCTTAATGACACCAAGCTCTGATTTCAATTTAATGACTCTCTCCAATGCATAATCAGATTTGCACAGTCATTTACATACCTTCTTAACTTTCACTGTGGCCAAGACAAAATCCTGCACTTCCAACATGTGCTTCCTTTGTTTCCTTGATAATGTGGGTTTTGTGCTGAAATTGTATAGGAATGTATGAAAATATGTACTTTTTGGTAAAAATCCAGAAAGAACCTCGCTGGCTGAATTTTATCTATAACCAATCTTCATACTTTTACTTGGCCTTTATATGCTTGCCAAAGTTTCCAAAAATAATTACATATGCAGCCAAGAAATCAGTGTTTGTACACCAATTACAAGCAACACACAAACATAACATGTTGCCATTTTCTTTACTTTGTTTTACATTCAAATGAAAAGTATGTTTTTACAAGAGGCCATGAGGGACTAAGATCACTCACCAGGCCAGCATCTGCCTACTAGCTGCTGGCCAAGAAATCTGAGCAAGATGCTTTGTAAAGAAATATCTTCCAACACTGTTGATTACATTTTATGAAAACAAATGTTTTGTGGTTTTTCTGTTTTTGGCATCTTCATCTGTGTTTTATAGTATAACATTTAAAAGCCTTA